>HG738138.1:10392210-10704542 GCA_000499405.2 Onchocerca volvulus | reverse complement strand
GTATTATACATGGAAGGCGAATAGAAAATTATTTGAACGACTCAAGGGAGGAGAACCAGTTTATGGACAACCTGGCATATATAATCTGCTCTCCCTCATCTTCAGCAGAGTTATGAGAGAAATATAAATCGCATATGCTGAAGATATTCTTCATTGAATGCTCAGCGAAAATTCAAATATGAAATGAATTTCACAGTAGAAATCTACAACGAAGCGTTGATAATGATTGAACACTTTTGCTTACAAATCGTGAACAAAATTACGACACGATTGATATTTTGTTAGATATGCAATCAAATATTCCTAAGCTAATGTTTGAGCAAAAGGACATTTACGATCAAAAAATGCAAACTAATCAATAAGGGAGTTGAAGAAATCTTCTTTTTAGATGCACCAGGAAGAACCGATAAAATGTTACTAATTAGATTGATTTTGGCAACAATTCGATCTCAAAATGACATAGCTTTAGTTCTTGCATCGTCCGGAATAGCTGCAACATTACTACCAGGTGGAAGAATTGCTCATTCTGCTTTGAAATTGCCATTGAGTATGCCATTGAAACTCCCACATGAATATTTCCAGATCATCCAGCAAGAAGAAAGCATTGAAAAATGCAAATTTATTGTGTGGGATGAATGTACAATGGCGCACAAAAAATCGGTCGAGGGTCTTGATCGATCATTGCAAGATTTGCGTGGAAA
Organism: Onchocerca volvulus; assembly: GCA_000499405.2. Lineage (NCBI taxonomy): Eukaryota > Metazoa > Nematoda > Chromadorea > Rhabditida > Onchocercidae > Onchocerca > Onchocerca volvulus. Next base: position 10,703,841 of record HG738138.1, on the reverse strand, counting down.
TACCAGACCATTTGGGAACGCATTAGTAGTGCTTGGAAGAGATTTCAGGCAAATATTATCTGCAATTCCTCAGTCGACACCAATGCACGAAATAAATGCTTGCTTGAAATACTACTTTATGGCGATACGTAAAGACGTTAGAAGTAACTACAAATAGGGTGTCCAGCTGCAAAGCGATCGATCAGCTGGGATATTCTCACATCAGTTGCTGGAAATTGGGAACGGAAAGATGGCGGTTGATCTGACCTCAGGACGAATTTCATTGCCTCATACTCTAACAATTTTGTAACATCAAAAGAAGGGTTGGCTGAAAAAGTATTTCCCGATATTCAAACCAATTGTAAGAATCACGATTAGCTTAGTGAACGAACTATTCTTGCCTCCAAGAATAAAGACTCCGGTGAACTTCACACTACTATTTAGTCTGACAGTCAAAGCGGGAAAGTAACATCAAGTCCGTCGATATTGTTATGGAGACAGAGGAAGCGGTTAATTATCCAACAGAATTTATGAATTCATCCGATCTGCCAGGGATGCCATCGTATGTACTGCAATTGAAATTGGCATGCCAATTCTTATGTTGCGAAATATCAACCAGCCAAAACTTTGCAACGACACGCAGCTTGCAGTAAAAAAAATTAATAAACAATGTCGTAAAGCAACATTCTTGATAGACCTATCAAAGGTGGAGATGTCTTTNATTTCAGTTTAAGAGACTGCAATTCCCCAATTCGATTGACGTTTGCATTCACCATCAACAAAGTTCAGGGTCAATCTTTGGAATTGTGCGATTTAGATCTAGAGACCGATTGCTTCTCACATGGAAAATTATATGTTGCGTGTTCTAGAATTATCAAACCAGATAATCTCTACATCTACACAGAATAACAAAAAATATTGTATACCCTTCAAATAATTAGAGATTCAAAGAGTGCGAAATTGTGTTGATCAGAATCAATCCTTAATGTGTCAAATTAACTTATCATAATGGCACATAGCAGATATTTGAGGATTTGCCCGATGAAATCCCTAAAATGGGACTAATTTANGATCATTTACCATTATTCATTATTATTTATTACTACTTATTGTTATTTATTATTATTATTATTATTATTATTATTATTATTATTATTATTATTATTATTATTATCATTACCATTAACTATTATTTATTATAATTATTGTTATTAATTATTATTATTGTTGATTATTATTATTAATTATTATTATTTATTATTATTCATTATTATTAATCATTATTTATTATTATTTGCTGTTATTTATTATTATTTATTGTTATTTATTATTATGTATTATTATTTACGATTTTTTATTATTATTTATCATTATTTAATTATTAATTATTTATTATTATTAGAGAAGTGGGGGAAGAAGGAGAATGGGAGAAAAAAAGGAAGGCGGGTTATTATTATTGGAGAGATGAAGAGGGAGAATGGGAGAAAAAAGAAGGCTAGTTGTTATTACTATTAGAGAGATTGGGGGAAGAAGGAGGATGAGAGAAAAAAGGAAGGCTAGCTGTTGTTACTATTAGAGAGATGCGTGGAAGAAGGAGAATGAGAGAAAAAGGGAAGGCGGAGTCAATAAACTCCGCCTCCTCACTTATTTTTAGTTGTCACGTACGTGACACATGAAAAAAGTGACCAGGTCTGTATAAGAGCACTCGCCTACTTGAATGCAAGGTTGTGTTAAGATTTGAAAGAAATCGGTGGAGAACTTGAGGAGTTAATTGCGAAGTAACAGGTAGCATTTTTATTTATATAGATTTTGGAAATCAGTAAAAAATTTCAGACTCAATAGTTATGGAGCAAAATGGCTTTTTAAAATTCAAATTAGCACTGATATTGGTATTAGCATATTTTGTTGCTTCAACAATATTGCAGTGGCTTTTCATCCTGCAGTATCAACTATCAACACCTCCAAAAGGTTTTTATGATAGCCAATTTGAGGCTGTTGCTGAAGTTTTCAGGTATATTTCATTTAAATTAAAAAATTTTCCCTTCCATCGTTAGAGTTCATTTCACTTCATCTATATCCATTAAAAAATTTAAAATAACATTTTTACGTTGAACTATCACTCATATATTTTTTCTTTTTCAAACTTTATAATAAATTTTTCATGAAATATGGTTAGATTTAAAGAAAAAAAATAGAATAACAAATTAAACAAAAAATGGAAAATAAAACAAGAGAATAAAACAAAAAATGTGGAAAAGAATTGGGTGGGAAAAAATAATCAAATTTGAAAGTAAATTTGTATGCGAATAAAAATAACAATCACATTTTAGGCAGAATTTTGAAAAGGGTTTGGAAAGAGAAGGTGCGCATTTAACAGTTATTCAAAATGGAAAAGTTATCGTAAATTTATGGAATGGTTATTCAGATTCAGAATCACTTCGTGAATGGACTCAGAACACCAAAACAGTTCTATTTTCGACTACAAAAGTTCGATCAGGAAATTGAACATTAATTGAAAATTTGAAAATTTGGTTCTGAAAATTTGAAAATTATCTTTGAGTGTAAATTTTAATCAATATAGCATTTATAACATTATTAAGGTAATCGGTTTAAAAATTTAATCAAAAATATTTCTCTTTCTTATTATATTGTTAAAATTTCATGACTGGACTAAAAAAATTTATCCAAATTTAAATTAATAATTGAATTTAAGATGCACTGTAATTTAAAAAATATTTATTTCATTGTGGTTTCTTCAATTACAGGCTATTGCAGCACTTTGCTTGGCAATGCAAGTTGATCGAGGTCGTCTATCATATGATGATTTGGTAGTGAAATATTGGCCAAAATATGGACAATATGGGAAGCATTTAACCACAATTGAAGATGTTTTGACACATAAAGTAATTGTTCCTTTTTAAGTTTTTATAAAATGATAAAAATGATAAAAAAGTCCAAGATTTTTCAAAAAAAAGACGATAAAAAATTGAGAATTCAAGTTGATTTTGAAAAACTTTAAGGAATCACTCTTTTCTTTGCATTTTTATTCGATATTCTTTGAAGCATTTTCATTTTTATAACTTCTGAGATGTATCAAAAAACTGTACAGGCTGGAATTCCATATCTTGAGAATATTACGATGGCAGATGTGGCAAACGAAAAAGAAATTATGAAGAAAATCGAAGAAGCTAGTCCTCTTTGGAAACCTGGAACTGCTACTGGGCATCTTTTACAACTTCAAAAACTAAATAAAATAATTTTTTAATAAATAGAATTCTGTTGTAGAGCTGTTCGATTTCTCTATGATGATTTTTGAAGATTTCTCGAATTGATAATCGTGCTTATCCTTTTCAGGTATCACGCTCTAACATTTGGCTGGTTAGTTGATGGTATTTTTCGTAAGGTGGATGAGAAAGGTCGCAGCATCAAAACATTCCTTCAGGAAGAAATTGCTGACAAATATGGTAGTCTTTCAATCGAAATTAAGTTTTCATTTAATTTAACATCGTAACTCTTGTGCATCTGGAATCTGGTCATGTGAAAATTCTAAGGTATTGACATCACTATTGGTTTGACAAAGCACGAGTTCAAGAACTTAGCTCGTATAACTCAGCCTGGATTACTTGAATATGCTCGAGATATATTGATGGATCTACGAGTGATTACTATGCTTGCAATAATTTATGCACAACCATCAAATTCTCTAGCAGCAAGAATCCGAATTCATTCATCGTGGCTTCCACTGAATTTTGTGAAAATTTATTTTCTTGAAAATTTAAAACATTTTTAACTCTCTTAAATAATTCTATGAATTCTAAATTCCTCAGAATATTTCAATCTTTTGCTTTTAACATAACGTTGCCAAATTACCCTGTAATATTGAAAGATTAATTTTCCAAAACTTTCTTCTTCCTTTCAAGTTCTACTTCATATTAAATGTTCCGCTCGTTCGTAATTCTCTTCAATCAAAATACTGGAAATTCTCCAGGATACGGTAGCGCTGAATGATCCAAACATTATCGGATTGAACATACCAGCAATAGCGGGTATCAGCGATGCCTTTAATTTGGCAAAGTTATTTTCATTGGCAATTGATGGGACACTTTTGACCAATCGAACACTTACACAAGTAATTCAACCAACTATTGTTAATTGGCATTTGGAGCAGGTTTTCTTGTATCCATTCGTCAAAGGTCGAGGATTCTTTTTCGAAAAACATCCTCTCAATAGAGTAAGCGGTTTTTTTCGAAATGCAAAACAAGCCGGAAAAAAGGAAAGAACATTCTGTATTTAGGCAAGGAATAAAACTTTATACTTTCCAGTACTCTGGGCTTCACATCGAAGCCTAGAAAGTACAAGTATCAAGTCATCACGAATCATTAATAAAACAGCCAGGAAAGAAAATTATAATTGAAAAGAAACGCAAATATCTGAATAGCAACAATGTTTCCACAATTAAACTTTTATTGGTGACTACAAAGATGAAATTCTCTAACCTTCGATCCACTTGATAACTTCGAGCTTTTAAGACCATGAATTCATATGATTTTCAATACCCTTTAATTTTCACAATTCATAATAGTTCAAATAAAGGCCTGAATTTATTTTAATTAATACAAATTTCTAAATCAATCTTTTACAGAACAGTTACCTGTTCGGGCACCCAGGATATGGATGCCAAGCATTGGATATCGATTTCGACAATAAGCTTGTTATTGCTTACGTATCAAACGGTCTAAAAACAGGAAGTGGCAAAGTCTGCAAAACATTTCAATCAATACTTCGATCTCTGTACCAATCATTATGAATAACAACATTTCTGAACATTTCTGTATATATTTGTACCTTCTATAAATCAACAATAAACTAATGAATTCTTTTGTGATTGTCAGTCTTAGACACTTGAGAATATTCTTCATTCAATTTTTATGAAGTTGGTTCTTTTTTGCAGCGAATTCTATTAACCAAATTCTGCTGTAGTTTATGTAAAAATGCGGCTAGAATAGTTAAATGCAACTACAGAGGGAAAATTTTTTAGATTTGATTCTAATAAAAACTAAAGGCAAGATATTGACTGAAACTACTGTCCGTTTAAGAAATGTATAGCTTTCACCAATAAAATATTCTAGAGATAAATCATATGTTAAGAAAGTTTGGTGAGTGATGGTATGAATTTCATTTGAGTTGATCTAACACAATTGGTAATATTCATGAAATTGCTAATATCCATATAGCATTGATGCAAAAAGATAAATCCCGTTTATAGAAATAGATATCGACGTAATTAATCCATATATCGCATTAATAACCACCAACAAATATTGCGATCATTAAAATCTACAACATGGCTTAAGTGATAACAATCTTACGCCGCTTTTCTCCAGCGATAGGCACTTTTTTACGCTCAACAACTGAATCAAAGAATTTCGATAGGATAATTCGGTTTGTAGAGCCAGGTGAAATTGGACGCCGACAATTTAAACAGATTCGATCATATGCTTTCTGAAACAAAAATTGGCTAAAGTTAGGACTGACTAAAGTAGGACTGGCTAAAGTTCTTCAAAAACTACATCTAAGTAATGTAAAATAAGAAAGACATAAATCTCAGAATTTGAATAAACATGAAAGTTTTTGCATTATGATATGAGCAATACTAAAATCAAACCTGTTTAGCTCGTTCAGGTGCTAAATCAGACTTACAACCAACAATCAACGTCGGTATCGGTGTATTTTCAATATCGCTTAACAAAAATCGTGCACCTGATGAAGACGTAAATGGTGAAATCACAGAAGGTAATGATGATTCGCCACGAAGTAATGCAACCCATTGCGAAAGATTTGATTCACTTTTCTTATTGCTCAAATCGTGTACTAATATTGCACCTGTAGCTCCTAAAGCGGCAAACAATCTGTTATTTTCTGCATGCATTCGCTTTATCGATATCAGAATTGAAATGTGCCAAAAGAAGTCTAACTAATCAATAGAATTCTCGAATTAAGTTCGAAAAAATAGGAATAGAAGAATCGTTCACTCATTACCAACTTACTAAGTTCAATAGGATCTCAAATCAAAAGCAAAAGCAAAAAAAAGAAAAAATTGAGGATTCTGAAAAAAAATCTTTAAGATAATCTTTGACTTAATAGGGAGATATAAATTTTGAAACAGTGAACCTTCGAAGAAATTAAGAGATGCTTTCTGATGTACTGTAGAACCACCGATATCCCAGAGCTCAATAAGTTCCGTTTGTTCTTCAGTACTTCCAGCACGATACTGATGAGCGATCACGGAAACAGCACAACCAACTGTACTGCTAGGAATTACATCATGCCTGAAAACAAAGTAAGTACTGATGTTTCGTTTTATTCTTTTGAAATACAAAATAAAATATTGTTATGTCCATGCATTAATTCAATTGCTATTACCCGAAAGTGACATAAAAGGAGTCAGACTAAACCACTTTAATTCTCATCCTCATTGTTCACGTAAAAATGTTATAAACATCTTTAGCAAAGGATGCTTCTTTCCTTCCTTGTTCTGAGGAAATATTGCATCATTATAATTTAACAGTAATTGGGTCATCCCTTTAGAGATTAAGCGCAAAACGACTATATTTAATGTTTTCTCTTTTCTTTTCTATATTTCTGCTCTCTATTTGCAGTTCTAAATAAAAACACTGAGGCATAAGTGTCGTCATTGAGTTAAGTAAAAAACTGTCGGATTCTAAAACATATACAGAATCATCAGAGGAAGACAAGTTTTATCTATGTTTTCTTTAATAAATTTGATCCCAAGATTTTATAACACTGACAGTTGATGTAACGAATAAATCTAAAAATGAAATATATCTAATAAGATCATTTCATCTGTATCACAAATACTCGATGGAATAATGCTAACTTGTTGCAAACAGCATTGACAAATGAACTTTTGCCAACACCACTACTTCCAAGAACAATGATTTTGTGCGAGTTCATTCCCGATTGACTTCCAGACATAGCGAACAATTTGGACATTCAAAATAAGCAGAATTAATAATACGATCAATATCTGTTTTCTCAATAATAAATTCACCACCGCAACTGAAATACATCAATGAAATTAAAGGTCATAAATGAATAAAATGCCAAAATTTCTATTTGAACATCCCTTTACACTGATGAACAACATCAACAAATCGCTCATGATATGTCCAGCATCGAAACTAATCTAATTAAAACATAATTGTAAAACCGAAACTTCAAGAGCAATTTTACCGTGTCTGAAATCTGCGAGATTGAAGATGTAAAACTAATTGAGATGTTAGGAAGAACTATTCAACTGAATACTAGATCAATAAGAACTTCTGCTTCAATTCGATCAAGAAAAAAGCACATTTAAGATGACCACCTGCAAAACTCTTCAACTCGCTCAACTTTATTATCAATGACGATCTGTTGGCCAATAATACCCTGATTTTCGCGTAATAACTGTTCTCTCAACCAAGTATCATAATCTCGACGTGTATTCTCGTCTCTACGAAAAAAGTGTATCAAGAATAAGCCATTCACAAGCCATAAATAAAATTTATGGAACAAAGCAGATTTATTGAAGACGTTCACATCTTTTTCTTCCATTTCCCCAATCCATTTAACGAAATTTAATAAATTGCAAGACCAACTTTAAGACAGACCATGCCTTCGTCACTAAAAATAATGCCGTGCTGGAACCACCTTTATCTGGATGATTTGCACGCAGTTTAGAAAAATAAGCTACTTTCAGTTGGCTGTATGAGGCTACCGATGAACACCCTAACACATCGTAGCAATTTCTCATAATGGTTTCTGAATATTCCACATATTCCTGTAAAAAATTCCTAATTTAAAAAATATTTCTGCCATGTACTGACTATCGCATCCTAAATCTGTTCGTCATCAACAGACAAAACAGGCCCAAACAACCCATATATTGTAATACATTCAAACTCAAGAATATTTCCAAAACAATGAAAAAACAAAGTGATCTAAGGAACACATTCAAAAAAATCTGAAAATCATAAATGTATTTCATTAACAACTTGCAAGTGTTGTGTTATATAACTCGTTATGGAATATTTATCAGGAAGAGAAAGTATTAATTGAAAAATAGAAAATTAATATGCATCAAAAGAAACAAAATTACAGAGGAAGTTTTATGCCTGATCTATAAATCAAAAAAAAAAAAAAGAAAAAAAAAATCGTAAACAAAGGCACTTTTGACCCCGCTGTTTCGGAAACAAATTACCGACACATCTATAAAATTACAAATCACACGGAAATGATTGAAAAAAAAATGTTAATCTCAAAATCTACTCCCCAATAATATGATAGATCTTGAGAATTACAGCATTGGATTCTATTTCGCATAAAATGTTTCATTTATAAGTTGTGACAGAATCATGAGATCAGATAAAAGATGCTACGGAAAGAACTATCTCATAACTACATCATAACATAGGTGTTTAAGCTATATTTCGGATTTGAAATGTACATGATGAAAATTATAACAAATTTTCCAGAACGTTAAAAGCCTAATCATTATCGAAGAAGAAATGAAATATATTTAAAACAATCTAAAGAGAAAGTGATAAAAGCGATATTCCCTAATTTACTTTTAATTTTCAAGTGTATACTCGTTCAGAACGGAGCTCACAACAAAAATATAATCTTAGCGTATTTTGATTTTTTAAACATAATTTTAAGAAACAGAAAAAAGATCCTGTGCTAATCAGGACTTTCGATTGAACGAAATGGAATGACTGGACGTAATGGAAATTTAATTGAACGATCTGACTGCAGGCTTTGTTTTTCAAAGTCTTCTGTTGCATTCTGACGTTCGGATGATGAACAAAATTTGTAGCTGACATTAGCATATTGTTTCAAGCATGGACAAGCTTCGAGCAGAAATGCGCAAAACGGTGCACGCATCGCAAACCACCATGGATTACCTCCACGCGCACCAAATGACATTAAAACCAAACAAAGTAAAGCCAAATCTAATGGAGCACAAACAACGATAAAAGCAATTTGGCTGATTGGTTCATCATCTGACCATGTTACTGCGTCCAATTTACCTAAAATTAAAAGTGAAGAAAGTCTGGCAACATCCACGGCTTATTTGCATATAAGTTTTGATTTTGTTTAAAATAAACACAGCAGTAGAATGTTCAATTCGCATAACCTGAATAGTTCATCGAAAAACCTCAGAAAAACAACGAGAAAAGAGCAAACTAAAGAAAAAAAGTGCCATTTTCATTTCCCTTCATCACTCCGAGTTTTTGCAGAAATTCGAGCAAAAAAAAAAAAAAAAAAAAACATGAGAGCGAGAAATCCATACCAGTTAGAAGAAGAAGAAACACAAGAATTGGTATAACAAGCAAAGTATGACATAAAGCAGAGTAGAGATGCTGCCTTCTCTGGGAAGCTAGCATGTGAACTGATCGTGCCAACACAACTGCCAGAACAAATGCATAAAGCACCTATAATATGAAGTTTATTAATCCCATCTGAACTTTTAACTAACTACAATAAAAACTTTCAAAAAAGTTTAGTGATGAGCAAAATTTTACTACAAAGAAAAAAAAAAAGGAAAAAAACAAAGTACAAAGCAAGTAGTCAAATATGAATAGCATTTTTTCAAATTTCATCAGCAAAGATACATGAAGTGAGTAAATGTTGCCCTGTTTATCATCGCTTTCATAAAGGCAATCAATAAACTTACTCCGACGACACTTAAGGAAAGGACCACCCATAACGGAATGAAAACGATTGTCCAGTGCCAATCCAATATACCATCCAGCTTGAAGGCGACAAAGACAAACTGCACAATGTTGATTGAAAAGAAAAGCTCCAACTGCAATCAATGATAATGAATTTAATCAAATGCAAAAAACCCACTATGTTTCCAAGCTTATAAAAAGTAAGCCAAATATTTTCAAATTTTGCAAAGCAAAATAACAACCTCAAACGATTTATCGTTTCTGATTGCCCATATAGCAACAACAACAGATAATAAACTCAGGGCGAAGATTGGGACGAAAACGAGCAACCAAGGTAACTCATCTACTGTTGCATTTGTTTGCAATTTATGACAACATAACACGCCAAACAACGTCAGTAACCCGTGCTCCCCAGTACATAGTACCATTCCGTAAAAATCCGAACGAAGTGAGCTCTCCGTCCTATAAAATTTCCACATATATTTCTAAAAATTTAATCCATTTATCGAAAACTTATCAAATTTACTATAACATCCATACTCACAGCATGCAGCAGAGAGATAAATTTACTGAAAAAAAGAATAAAATGCTGTATGATTAGCTGACATTTAATCCAAAATCAAGCTTGGAGGATGCATGTTGAAACATGAGCAACTTACAAAGATGGGGGGGATATTGTGAAAGATATTGCTGCAATAACAGCTCCAAGAAAAACTATGAATTCGCAAATCCATAACGGTAAAAAGACAAGCGCATAATTAACCTCGATAGTACCATCAAAACGCAATGGAAGAAGTATAAAGAAGCATAACAAACAACTGTACAGGACGAATTTCCTACAAGATTTACTAGCTTAATACTTGCAATTAGAATTTAATTAATAAGGTTAAGTTCCCTTTAATCCATCTTGAATTACTACAAAGCCAAAGAGCGGCAATTACTACAAAAGCCAAAGAGCGGCTGTTTAGGAGAAACAATAATTGGAATAAAGCACCAGTTAAAAAGTGGCCATATTTCTTTGATGAAAAAATTGCTACTATAATTAAGATATTACGCAGAAAATATAAAAATCATCCACACTTATTTTCTAAAAAATTTGTTAAGTCACAGTAACTATCAAAGAAAAAACTTACGAAGCGTTAAAGTCTCGAAAAAAATTTCGAAGGCTGAGTTCCATTCTTAATTCTTCCATGGCATATATTGATGGCGTAAGTTGTTCAATGTAAACGATATTATATACGTTAAATTGATCATCTCTGCATCAATCGTCATCTTTACCAAAGTGAGATATAAAATTTCTGTATAAAAAAAAAAAGTAATTTGGCTAAAAACAGAAAAAAAATGCATATCGAAATATAACCGTTATTGAATAACGACGATATTTTCAAGAGATGAAATACAAAGAGACGAAACTTTCTAATTAATTTGAGCAAATTAAATCACATAACATTTTATCCTCCACATTCGATAATACAAAACACAGCAATGTGTTGTAATAGTAATAGTCGGAAGTCCGTTGTTGTGGTAAAAAAACAGAAAAAGACTATAGCGATATGTGTTTTGCGTAGTGGATGACTAGGATGAACAACGCCTGTTCATCAGGAGGGCCAAATTACCTAAAGACGTGTCATCGTAAATGGTAGATTAAACACGGGAAGAGAGCAAATTCTGTAACATAACGTATAGACCACATAATGATGGAATATAATATACTGTAATTTAGATCATTACTTATCGAATCCTAGAAACCTTAGAATTCTCTCGCACCTCCAAATTATTGCATGAAAATCATTAAGAAATCTGTTACACCACGAATATTGTCGATGGCGCTTACAAAACTGAAATCTCCCAAAATTACAAGACTTTTTAATACCTTAAACCGTGAAACTGACTTCTTCTCCACATAAATGACCAGCCAAACAAAGTAAGCCATCCAGTCTCTGGATGAATTCCAGAACTACTAATCTTAACAAATACCATGACGTAATTGACGGGAACCAGCACGGCAAGAATTCACGGCACGGGCAAATCGAGTTGTTGGAAACACAACAGAGTTGAGTATCATTTAGTGAGATCTTTCTCGTCCGGCTTATTTTTATGGAAAATATCGGATTTTCCATAGATCTGTATCTCGTCAATTTTGTTGACTTGTATATTTCAGGTAATACTTACAAATGTCTTGTGCAACATATATCAGTTGACATGGGTTGAAGAAAGGTAAATTTGGGAGATGTTGACATTGCCAACTCGGCGGATCATTTTTTGGCTAAAAGCAACGATCATAATCACTTGCTTATCGTTCATCTTCCTTTTCACTCATCTTGTTGATATTACCGAGAAACGACATTACAGGTTGGATTTTATTTTTATACCAATATTACTGCGAAATTCACATTACGATTCAACCATTCCAGACAGTTCTAAATTAAAATGCTCCAGCTATTGGTGATGATTAATTGCATTTGAATAAATTATAATAAGCCATTCTTAAAATCGACCACTCCATTACTTCCTTCTTCTAAAGTATTTCAAAATTTAGTACTTGAATTGAAAACTTTGTACAAATATATGTAAATAATTATAATTTTGTATGTACTTGTATGTATACATCTGTATTTGTATTATATGTAATTCAAAATGTTGGAGGTTGATTATATTGGAATCATATTGTTTTACAGATATCCAGCACAATATATACCGTCGTATTATTGTCCGTTGCCAAATAAAACGGTTACGATCCATAAGCATCATGGATTCGTAAGAAATAAGACAAATTTTCTAACGGATGGAAAGGTGTTGGTATTCGTAGAAACGTTATATTCGAAGCTTGGAAAGCAAATAATTAATATATTAGATGCGCTGAAGATACCTTGTAAAGTTGAAACGCTCACAAAAAATCTGCCACTTCTAACAACTGCAAAACGTGGACGTTTCTCAATTATTATTATCGAAAATTATTATAAGTATTTAAATTTGTTAACATGGAATCGACAACTTCTCGATAAATATTGTCGTGAATATGGCGTCGGTATAATTTCATTCATTAGTAATCGGCCCAACAGCTATATAAATGCTAAAGTGAAAGGTTCAAAGTTGACAATTCATACCCAACAGCATGCTACAAATCTTCGCTTCAGTGAACGATCGCGTGTTAATTTTATTGGTAAACCGGGTGCTGTGTTGCAGGCACCAGAACCGGACAAAGATGACTGGATATTATTTGACGTAACCAATGGTACTACTATTTTTTTTGTTGTTTAATAAGGGTCATGTAAATTTATTTTTATGAATATTTTAAAAATCTGAGATTGAATATAAACTTTGATAATTTATATTCAAGTGCGCGAGAAATTGGATTAAATTTAATAGAAACAATTTATAGAATTTTGTTTACTGAAATGAAAAGAAATGGCATCATTTTCCCAGGCTATGAAGGTATTGTGCTGGTTGATGATATTTTTGGAGAAGAACGTGCCAGTGTAATATTAGACGACGGATCGGAAGATGGTATTGAAAGGATTTTATTTGGACATAATTTCACTCATTGGATTAACAAATTAGCTTTTATTGATTCTTTAAGGTTTCGGTTTTTTTTTGCTACTGTGTTTCACATTTTAGAATTGAAATTTAGAATCTTATATGAATGGATGAAGGAGATAGAACTGCACATTATTTCAACACTTTTTTTTGCAGATATATGCGAGAATCTCTTATGTATGATGACTTGGAACGATATATTCAAATCGACGTCGATGACATATTTGTTGGTACAAGTGGAACGCGTATGATTAAAGCAGATGTCGATGCTTTGCTGCAATCACAATATCGTTTGCGTCGAGATATTACAAATTTCACTTATTCTTTGGGTTTTTCTGGTTATTATTTCCGAAATGGTGACTCCCTTGAGGACGAAGGTGACGAAAGGCTAATTGGTATAGTTTTAAGAATTCAATTTTGAAACCATTCAAGCTTGAAAATGTAATCTAAGGAGCTTAATTCTTTTCAGAAAATGGCAAACATTTCTTTTGGTTCCCTCATATGTGGAAACACAATCATGCACACGAACATAATCAAACATATTTAGAAGCTATCATGACTCAAAACAAACTTTTTGCACAGGTTTGTTCTTTTTTTTCCAAAGCACTTGCTGGTTAAAATTTTTGAAGTACTTACTGGTTTTTTGATAAGTTTATTAAATGTCTTGAAAAGTCTTAAATATTTCTAAAAATTATTTGTGAAATCCATTTTTCATTACTGTTGCGATTTTAATTTTTTAGAGTATGGGTTTGCATGTTAACTCGGGTTACGCTGTATCACCACAACATGCTGGTGTTTATCCAGTTCATGAAGCTTTGTATAATTCGTGGCAGTTAATTTGGAATATTACAGTAACATCAACCGAGGAATACCCGCATTTTCGACCCGCATCAGCACGCCGGGGATTTATACACAGGAATATCTCAGTAATTTTTCGACGTTAAGAAGACCAATTATTGCACAATAATTGTTGAATTATAACTCATCTCTTCATTTGTGTATTTGACATTCCGTGAATAGGGTAGAAGCATTTATTATTTATTTTATTTAACATTTAATTTTGAATTTCTTAAACAAATCATGCCTTTGGTTTTAATTTTTTTTGTTGCTTTCTATAATTTGACATTAAAAAAAAAATTACGTTTAGGTGCTTCCGCGACAAACCTGTGGTCTTTACACCCATACACAATTCTTTCACTCTTATCCTGATGGTTTTACAAAATTATTGAGTAACATTGAAGGCGGTGATCTCTTCTTCACTATAGTGATTAATCCAGTGAGTATTAGTATTGTTTATTTCATGTATTGTTTTTCTTTTAAAGATTCTTTACCAGTTTCCTAAAACAAAATTTTGGTTTTTTGATTAAAAATAGTTTCTAATGAATAAAAAACATTCATAATTAGCAGTTTAGAAAGATCAGGAAAAGATCCCAAAAATGGGATCCATAATTTCAGTTTTCGATCTTCATGACACATCAGCAAAACTACGCCAACGATCGTCTGGGCATTTTCTCTTTTGAGCGAGTGGTAAATTTTATTAAATGTTGGACGAATTTGCATTTGCGTTGGGTAGAACCTGTGCGAATTGCTTCTGCTTATTTTACACGTTATGTGGCTGAAAAAATCCCAGTATGGAGTGTAAGTTTACATGCTTTATAATTAATAGACATTTATGGAATTATCTCTCTTTGGTAAATCATCAATGAAAATAAGTTAAACTCACTGATTTGATCCATTTTATTTTGTTTTACATTTAGTAGGTTACTCTTTATATTCTAAGTTGTGTAATTTGTTACCGCGATCTTTTTTTTTTTGGATTTTTTTTCGATCTCTTTTCTTGGAATCAAAATTTTTTAATTGCTTATAAAAATTTTTTAGAATCCCTGTGATGATCCGCGACATGCAAAAATCCTTCCACAAGCTTTTGATTGTGCCGCGATGCCGCTTCCAAATATGCTGATTGTAGGACCGCAAAAAACTGGTTCAACTGCTCTTGCCACATTTCTTAATTTACATCCGAATTTCACTACTAATGATCCAGTCCCATCATCATTTGAAGAGTTGCAGTTTTTTGGAGGACCAAATTATGCTCGTGGATTGCATTGGTGAGTGTACATATTTCTTTTCTTTGTGAATGACATTTTACTAGATAGTTTTTATAGCAAAAGAGATATTGTTGCAGGTATATGGATCAGTTTCGTTCTAAAATCGATTATTTAATTGTTTTCGAGAAAAGTGCAACTTACTTCGATAACCCGGATGCCCCGCGTACATCTGCTGCCTTACTACCAAAAGCAGAAATTGTTGTAAGTTACTAGTGATTTTTTTTCCTTTGCATTTGGGCAGTTAACAGTCCATCTGTGATATTCATATTTTAATCTTATAAGTTAAAGCAAATTAACGTTAGTAGTCGAAGTATTTCAGTACTTATATATTTTTCAGATTATTCTTCTAGATCCAGCAGTGCGTGCATATTCCTGGTACCAACACATGCGTGCACATAATGATACAACAGCAATAACACATGAACTAGATGAAATCCTCGATGCCAACATTTCGTCGATCCCTTTACGACGTCTCAGAAACCGCTGTATTTCACCTGGAAGGTATTCATCCCTTTAAAAAATTCTTAATAACTTCTATTTTGAATTGTGGGTTAATAAAAAACGAAGATTTATGGAATTACATGAAATGATAGATCTCTTCCTTGATATTTTAATTTCTCAAATAAATGGAAGCAGAATCTTATATTTTGATTTATAAATTCCAGATATACGCATCATTTGGAACATTGGTTGGATTATTATCCATCAACGCAAATTCATTTAGTTGATGGTGAACAGCTTCGTACTGATCCAGTGGCTGTTGTTACCCATTTAGTTGATACTCTTCATGCTCCAAAATTTTCCTTCAATGACCTCATTAAATTTGACGACAGGAAGGGATTCTTTTGCAGTTATACTAACGGTATTAATTAATTGTTGCTTCTTAAGTTTTTTGTTTCGAATAAAAAAAAAAAAGCTTTAAAATAGTGCCATCATAAAGTTGTCGTGCTAAAATTATAAAAACAAGCTATTCACTTTTTTTCAGGAACAAAAAAATGTTTGGGTACAGGTAAAGGACGCAGATATGAACCGCTCGATGAAAAACTTAGAGAAAAATTAGATCTTATTTTTAGGGATGATAATATTGCCTTACATAAGCTGTTATTGCGTAATGATTTACCGATTCCGAAATGGCTCCAAAATCAACTTTCTAAAACTAATTTTACTTAAATACCGAGAAAAAGGAAGGAGATAGATATGTCTTATAATTCGAAGTTTTTGTGAGTTCAGGAAATTTTTAACATCGAAAGGATATTTTATCGAATCTGATGATCACTATCTGATGAAGACTTCTTGGTAGAATGCCGAATCAAGTTCTTCGTAACTTTTCCTTGTATTTTTACCGTGGTTATTTGACGCAAAGTACCGCATTCGAAAATCTCTTCAGTTTGTCAAAGAATGTCTCTCAACAGTTTATCTTTTATTTGCAATTATTCTTTTTGCTCTTTAGTGATCGCAGCCACTCTTCATTCTCTATTTTTATTATACAGATCTTGATCAGTAGAACTTTAATCCACTTCTAGTCCCAATATCCCGAATTTTCTGCATCAAAATATGATTTTGTTCGATCGCTCAAAACAAATGCATTCAAAAATGTTGTGATAGATTCGAGCTATTATCAAGTTGCCTTTCATTTGACGCACTGTAAAACACTGTAAATCTTAATCGGATTTATTGAGCTTACGTTTACACTTGATAAACTTCAGTCTGGATTATATTTAATGTGTTTTTTAAATTGTCTAGAATACATATCACGCTACCTCGTGTCAAATACGAAATGGCGTTAATGTTGTAATTGTTTTTGTACTGTTGTTACTGGCTTTTAAAAATGTGGAGCAATTTAGGAATTTTGTCCTTGAATTGTTTTGTTCATATAATGAGCTGAAATGACATTATAAAGCTCTCGATAAAGCAAATCGACAAGCTAAGCTAAAATAGTAGTTGCGTATGAATGGTAAATAAAAACAGAAAAGTGATATAATAAAACGGAAATTCCCGAGATAATGGGGTTTATTCGGGCACTGCTGTATTCAAAGAATGCCTTGGAATTCGCGTTCACATTGCTTTTCATGTTCGTCTGAGAGATGCAGTTGTGACGATAATCACCAACACGCTATTTTTATTGATGAATACGCCATCTTTTTTGATATAAAAATAGTTGTCTAAATATGAACCATGGTTCACGTTTGCTCGTAAAATAATTTTCAAAGCGTGGAAAATAAGTATGCTGAATAAACACGATGATTGAATTTATTATAAGAATACTTCTCAATATTTCAATTAGGGAGAAACTCAGGCCATTAAAGTTACTAAATATTATTTTTAGCTTTACGTAAAATGATCTGTTTCTTTTTTGGAAGCTGTAAGAAGTGAAACAACAATAATCCAAATTTCATTTGTAACATGTCGCCATTCGGGGGATGACTTCTCTGCCAAGTCATCCACCTGTCGATGTAGCAATAAAAATCATTCTTACTATTTTAAAGCACAAATCACAATAAACTGAATGTGAGGCTTGACATTCTAAAATCAAATCATTCTTGGTCAGATGGCAGTAGACAAAACTGATGAGATATCAACTTTTAAAAAATAACTGTATGAAGAGCAACTATAATATTTCAAAAGCAAATTTCAGCATTAGTTTGATTTTTTATGACAATAAGTCACTATTTTACTAAATCTTATGCATCGAAAAGATGTCAAGTATCTAATAAATATCTTATTCAAGAATGTATTCCACGCTGTACCTCATGATACCTGAAAAGATAATCAGGATTCGAATCTGGATGGGAATAACTGTTACATATGAAAGACAGTTCAAATTGTCATAAGCAACAACCACTTGCAAACCTCTCATTAAACAGATTAACAAACAATATATTAATTATCCAATGTATCAAGTAAATCAATAATGCGTTCCATAAATCGAACGTGTGCTTTCTTTCCCTGAAGTAAATCTGTTAACAATTCGACCAATAATTGAGAATACCGGAGCAACATAAATTGAACTACAATATAATAAAAAGTCCTTGAGAAGAATTATTTAGAAAGTTGTCATTTTTTTTCAAAAAAGTTAGAAAATTGCGACGAATATAACTAATAGATTAACTATTACGAACACACCGTCAATTTGATAAACTCCAAAAAGCGCTGAAGCTGTTCAATCAGTGCATCCAACTTTCCATCTTTCATTTCTGCTTTCACCACATTTACTGACTCCTGTAAGACCATAACTAATCTAAGTATTATTGACATTTACTGACACTATCTTTTCGTATAAAAACTGAGAAATCTGAAATAAGAAATAAAAACCTCATTTTGCAACAATAAACACCCAATCAAAAGCGCGAAGTATGATGCCAATACTGAATCTTCCATATGTGAGCTAGCCTTATTCATGGCATTTTGCACAGCATCAACCATCTCATCCTCGGATAATTCCATTGGCAATCGATGCAACCGACCATCATCTGAAGTATTAAAAACTCAGCTGCTAAAATAATCCGCAATAAATTCAATTTATTAAACAAACAGGATTTTTAAAAGATGATAAAGCATATCTTCACCAACAAATTAAAATAACCTTCTGTCTCCTCTTCATGACTAACACTATCATCCGGTGCATCCTCGATTACAAGATCATTATCCAATTCTTCATCGATCGAACGAGCCAGTGATTCGTGGTATACAAACAGCTAAATGTAGCTCAAAGTGGTGAAAAAAACTGCATGCAAATTTTTCTCCATTTTTAAAACATGCAATGCGCGATAACTACAACAAACTTCTTCCTCCATCAACTGGAAGACTTGAGATAAAATCTTATTCCCTAAACTATCTAGAAAATCCAGCTAAAACATAGATTAAAGGCGATTAACATAAATAACCTGACTAAGAGCTTTTAATGTTGGTTCTTGCTTCTCTGTTTTACTTTCGAGATCATAAACTGGGACTGTGAGCCCAATCAGCTTACGTCTGTTGAAATTACAGCGTTCAAGTAAATTGACCAAAAGACTACATAGCTATAAAAAAAATAACAATGGAGATTTACAACTCCGAAAAATGAGAAAAAAGCAAACAGGTAAAACAAAATAATATAAAAAAAAAGCTAACCAACACGATGAGATCAAACTGTTTCTCCTTGCGGACATACTTTGGCACCAAATAGGTAAAGCAAGATACGCAGAGTGAGAGGAAATTATTCATCTGACCAAGTTTCGTGCTGCATAATTCTGTAACATTAAATTTGTAATTTCAAAACAAAGCAATATAAAACCAAATAAAACACAATTAATTAAGCAGAAAAAACATAACAGCAATCAGCATACCATTCTCATATGATAAGCTCATCAATAATCCAACCATTCGGTTCAGACATGTGATGTTTTGCTCTTTTAATTCATTGATATTATCACCAAGTCGTTCTACTGTACGAAACAATAAAGACATGAGCCTAGAAAATTTTGCAGTGAATCTTCGTAAAAATCCAACTGAATCGCTGAGACAGTTATGGAAAACGAAACTATACAAAACAAAATCATCCTTTTCTCCAGCGACTCTGCATTCCAACATTTCATAAGTTTTAATCATTCAATTCTGACAAGTTTTGTATTATCTTAATGAAAAAAGATCATCATTACGATGTTCACATCCAAAATCTAGTGGACAGATTCTCATCAGATTTATATACTCATGCGGTTCTTTTCATCCCACTTCGAAAAATTGTTAATCCCATCATTTCAAAACATTTTGATTTCACAATACCTTCCACATGATTGGATGACGGCGCTCCCTCGATGGCTAATCAAATATGCTCCGTTCTTCTCATTGCAGATTGTTGCCTTCAATACAGATGTTATTTCAAATCCAGCAATTGTTGAAATGACAAAAATCACTTCATTTCTCAATATATAACTATCATATAACCTCAAAAATCATAAAAAATAGATAATGAAAAGGCCCTGCATGTACTTCGTAAACTCATGAAAACAAAACGCACTGATTCGAGTACTCTGAAGCATCGTTCAAGGACTTTCAAACAGAGAAGCATATCCTCATCAGATATCTTCTCATGCAATAAGCGCAATACTGTTTTGTCCACTGCAATAACAAAAAAACATATAAAGTAATAATGATTTCGCAGATAACAGAGTGTCAGAATTCCTCCAAAAATATCAGCGAGTTATTCGACAAACTAACCTAGAAGCATATTCGGAGACTTTTCTGAAAGAGAAGCTGGAAGTCAAGCATTTTATAGACCATAATGATTTTAATAATATTCAAACATCTAATCCACTAAATAAACTTTAAAAAGCAGTAAATGTAGAACAAATTAATTAAAAGCAATACTTTTAGAAACAATCCACTGCAGTATGCCCACGTTCAACAGTTCACTTTGCAAAGCCTGTTCACGATGTTTACGTGCACATATGTAAACAAGTGATTCCAAAATGAGAAACGCAGGCTGCAATGATATTACAATATGCTATACACGACAAGTTATCATAATTTCATACAAAGCAAGCAATGAATAACTAAGCAATCTTACCGAAAGAGTTTTTTCCGTAATATCAAACTGAACTTTTTTTGATTCCGTATTTGCGAACGATTTTTCTAACCACTCCCTCAACACATCCATTACCTGAAACTCTCGTATACATAACAAAAAAAGACGTGATATACAGATCGCAGCATGCGTTGAAAAGACAAGAGGGTTTCAAACATTCAGACTAAAAAACAGGGTTCTAATCGATAATTGAAAAAGTTTACAAAGTCTACAATTATGCATATGTCCAATAAAATAATTAGCTAAATCGAAAACAACTAAGTGCACACCATTTTCGAATATCTCACGCACTCCTCATTCGGATTCGGATGTTCCAATTTTAACAGCTGACTGAACAAACGGAGCGCAGTTGCGTCAACGAATACAGAAGTAGTATCGCGAGATAATAAATAAACAACCACTGAGACGCAAAGTGCCAAACTCTGAAATATGATAAAAATTTCGCCAACAATGACATTTGTGACTTCACCTGCGCATTATATATTCCACTGAAAAATTCCTTTCTAAATTTTCATGTGTATTATAAATTTATTAAAAATGCGAGACTGAATAATTAAATCACCGGTGATTTTGGCGAATCCGGAATTGCTTTCAATATTCGACTGATTAAATTGTTTGATCGAAAGAATCGTCGGAATTCGCTCGAAACACACTTTTTCGCCAGTGAAATGATGCTAAATTAGGAAAAAAGAATGATAAATTGAAAATAATGAACTATTTTCGACTGTTCACGACACAAAACTTCTCCATTCTGTTGCTTTTCTGGAAAATCAATCTGGAATAAGAAGACACTGACTTTACAAGATGCAAAGGAATATGCAGAATGCTATTACCTTAAACATTTCAGATTGTTCGACGATAAAGGATCCAAAAGAGTACTCAAAACATATTTCACATCGTCACTAAAATCATCCTGTTCACCCGATTTTAAGCATTCATGTGCCTCCTTAACATCTCGAATCCAAATATGTGCTCGCTCGCCTTTCCTATTACGATCCATTATAGCTGATGGACCAACGGTGCTTATATTTGCTGGAGTAACTATACCATCGCCCTGATAATGTGGTAATTTAAACATTAAGATGTTTAAGCAAGAGACAAAAAATTGTACTTATAATAATTTTTCCCTGTCAGTGAGAACTTCTTAGAACGAGAATTTTAACAGCAAAACCGTTCGTAACCTATGACGCATCACAACCAAATTCTGAAAACAAATAATACTTTTGCTCTAGAAATTACTGAACCCGTATCTGAATGTTTCGAACACAAATTAACATCGCCATCATCATCGTCATCCAACATCCATCTGTGTTTATACGCAGCTTTAATTCCCAGTGAATATCCTTTTCCAGAGCTTTCTACTCTTTCTAAAATAAGATTTTTTTTTTCTATAACAAACTGGTTTATATATTTAAAAAATTTAATACATAAAAAAATATACAACATTGTATCATTCTATTAATCACTATGATTCGGTCTAACTGTTGTGACTGTAAAATAAATTCGGCAAGATATTTTACTTTATTTTGAGAATTCATACACTACTTTAGCAATGAAAATTCCGAACCTATCCAACATCTCACCTTGAGAGCTAGTACATTCCTCTTCTGATCTTGCTCGTTTTGCTTGAGGGGCTATCTCATTATTATCTTTAGTGCCTTCATCTTCTTCGTCTTCAATTTCGAAGCAAAAAACATCACTGTGTTGCGGATTAGATTCAGTTGAATGATGCTTGGAAATTCCAGTTTTCTGTCCACTTGCATCTGAATCAGAAGGCTGCTTAACAGGTGATGATGAATTGGAGGATTTACCATCACGAATCGTCGCATCCGTCATGGAAATATCTAGCGTGCATGTAGATAAATGATTACTTCCAAATTTATTACCGCTGCCCTCTTCTTCGTCGCTTTCATCAGACTGCAAACGGAAATATATTTAGTCTGGTACTCAGAATCAAGTAAAAGAATTATAAAGTGAAAAGAAAATTAAATTTGAAACTCGGAAAACAAAAATTAAAAAAAAAACAAAAATTCTTTTACATAAAGCAAATGCTTATTTGAAAATTGAACGTTCAGTCACTAACATTTATCTCAGCATATAAAAATCTTGCCCCACTGCATGTCTGAATCGGACAATAAATTTTTTCTTTCAGCGTAAAAAAACAATATTAATGTAAGCTTTTGTACTCAAAAAGTTCATTCCCTATCTGAAATGCTTGTCTTTCTGTGAAAAACAGAAGATAACAACAACAATATTACAAATGGAATATTTCGGGACTAAAAGCGAACAAAAGTTTAGAAACAAACTTTTTCGAAATCTGGAATGCTGACTGTCGGCGAAAGAAACGAGCTGCTTGATGGACTTGGTGTACCCACCTCACTATGCGTTTGATCCCTTTTCGGAGATGTCGATTTCAATGGACTAGATAAGAAAAGAAAATGAGAATTTTATGCTTTGTTTACGTCGAAAACATTATACACATTAAGGGACCCTTTCATTATAGCACTTGGTGTGGCGTAAATCTCACAGACCAAACTCATCAAATTTGAAAACTTCAAATATCGAAAAGTCACTAGCTTTTGATTTCTTCTGTACCACGATAGTTAAACCTTATATAGCTTCACGAAATCTCCAAAATATGTCATCAACTCTTATGTTTGTTTAAGAGTCCTGACGACTAGATTACAGGAATCACCAGGTTTCGAATCTGCTTATTATCGGGTGCAGGAAATGCAAACACTTGCAAACAAAACCAACAAACACGCAAAAATTTACGGATTTAAACTTAGAGGTCTTGCCAATGAAGTAGATGCTTTTGATTGATTGGCAAATACAGAATCGAAAATTGCAGCTGCTTTATCTTTTTTTGATGGTTCGCCATAACGACGTGTAACTTTCCAGCCTGAAGATAAATTCGACATCTTGAATGTCGAATAAGCTGAAAAGAAAAAAAAAAAAGAGGAAATATTTGTATAATGAGATATATACGAATAAGATATTCCACATTAAACAAATTCACATTAAAAAATAGAGCGAGAACCCTAAGTAACGAGGCCGGCAAAAAGAGCTCCTTTTTGATGCTTATACGATCACCACTGAAGCTCCTTAACTATCAATGATCCCCATGTATTATTGCACTTAGACTATATGAAAATCACCACACTAATAACAGTCAGTTTAATGAACACTCCCACCGATGATCATCCTAAAATTCACCAACACTAGTATGCCACATAAAGATTAAAAATGAGATTACCCACGCGAATATCCAGTGTTGTAAGCGCTTTTAAAAACGCCAGCGAATACTGAAAAATTACTCAAGAACAATCGCTGAAGATCATCGCAATGGGCCTCTCCTTCACTGAAAATCAAAAGTACTTGTTTGCAAAGAAGCATTACTTTTGATCACAACTAAAACGAAAATGATGGGAAATTTTAAAGCTTTATTCCAATATGATAAAGTAACAAAATATATATGCAACAACCGCGGAGCAGATCATTTATGCGAAACAAAATGAAAGGACTATGAAAGTCTGCCAAGAAAACAAATAACTGCTCATCGGATAACAAACAACAAATAATTCTTGAAAAAATTGACGTATGTGTGATAATGATTAGTTGCACAATATTTTCATCTTTCTTTAAACATCTCTTAAAGCTGCAAACCCTTTTTAATTACTATAGATTACTATTCTAATAATTCTCTTTCACAAAAGAAAGCGAGTTTCGAATCCATCATGTCATATTATGGGCTTAGGGAGGCATTCTTAAACCTCCATCAAGACGTATCACTTCTCCGTTTAAGTACCGATTCTCGATGATATGACGCACCAAAGCACCAAATTCTTCTGGATGGCCCAGTCTGCTCGGAAGTGGAATCAAGTCGGCTAGGAAAGTTCGTACCTGAAAAATGCTGTAATACATCCAAAATAATAAGCAGACAAAGTCCACTATTTTCTGACTGGAAAATAATAATATGCTGCGCATTGTCACCTTTTCAGGAATCCCACTCATCAACGGAGTGTCAAAAAGTCCTGGTGCAATTGTCATGAACCGTATTCCATCCTCAGCATAGTCACGTGCAAACGCAAGCGTTGCACTTACAATGGCTCCTTTGGAAGCTGCGTAAGCACTCTACAACAAGAAAATTTTTGACACTGCTAAATACTGCATCATCTGCCTATTTCTACCATTTTTGGCTCATTTTCTACAAAAATTTTTTCGAAATACAATAAAAGTTTAACCAAATAATGCACCTGTCCTACTTGCCCATCGTAAGCTGCTATAGATGCTGTGTTGATGACTACACCACGAAAACCCAAACTGTCCTTACCCTTGAGCGCAAATGTTTGAAGAGCCTGCTGTATAACGTTAAAAGTACCGAAAACATTAACCTAAAACTAAACATATAGGAATAATGCAGCAGATAGGAACTTCATTTTTTTATTATATCCGTTCAATTTCTCCCCATTTTTATCTGAATTTCAGTATAAATCCGACCAGGAAAAGATTTGAAAAACTTTTCGCAATTTGGTGACCGATTAAAGATTAAGTATAAAAAGAAAGTTTTTACATCAAATGTTTTACGAATGAGTTCTGCATCACAAGCTTTCTTCTTCTGCAAGTTGTACAACTTAAATGGATATGATACACCAGCACAATTCACAACAGCATCTAATTGTCCAAATTTATTAATCAGAGTATGAAATGCAATTGACACTTCAGCTGAAGACCGCACCTGCAAATCGAATATCACCTTCCAAAGAAGCATTTGGCAAAAACAAATATTCAGCATAAATATTCGTTTATTTTATTCTTATTATGCTCAAACCCTACATACTTAACCATGAATTTCATCTCTCCCTCATTTTTCAATTTATCGGGCATCGAGAGATACATAGATGCTTAGCTGATCGAATAAAAAGTACATTTAAAATTTCATTTAACCTACAAGTCATTGCTTTCTTATTTCGGTAATTTTATTCCAGAAAAAATTTGAAATTGAAAATTAAAATTTTCACATCAGCTGCAGTAAATAAACAATTTTGCCCCATTTCCTTCGCCAGTGTCTCACCCTTCGATTGTGGCAAATCCATAATAACCACTTTAGCTCCATGTTCAACAAGATGACGCGCTGTACCAGCTCCAAGGCCCGATGCAGCACCGGTGACTAAAGCCACAATGCCCTGAAAAACGGTAACGAATATCACACAAACTTAATAAATCAAAGTATTGGGAGAAATGATATATACAACTTCTCAAATATTCAGCATGAATATTCGTTTATTTTATTCTTATTATGCTCAAAGCCATACCTTCACAGAAGTCAAACATGTGGCCATAATTTATACCAGGCCTGCAACAAAATTCATCTTTCTAATGAAAATATGCTAGCTGCTCGTGGTCAATTCGATAAATTGAAGAATTCTGAAGAAGTTACGCATCTTCCAAATACATATATTCCGAGTATTTCGCTTAAAACTTTAACTGTTCACTGAGTAAAAGGCTCATTTCATGAGAATGGGAAGATTTTTTTAATTTTTTTTTAAAATTATTATCAACCACTAAAACGATTGAAATCTAAATCATCTGTCGAAATATACCAAAA
Source organism: Onchocerca volvulus (assembly GCA_000499405.2). NCBI lineage: Eukaryota > Metazoa > Nematoda > Chromadorea > Rhabditida > Onchocercidae > Onchocerca > Onchocerca volvulus. The sequence goes on along the minus strand of HG738138.1, from coordinate 10,677,315 downwards.
CTGAAATATGACAATTCATTCTGAAGTATGAATTCGAAAAAAATCTTCGAATACCATGAGAAAACTAAGCATCAAAATCTTGTGAATAAATAGTACTCTACTGTTAGTCTTTCCAAGATTGCACATTTACTACAGAAGCATAGACTCATAACTAGTCAATATTAATCAAAATACAAAACACGAGCTAAGTTTCCATCCAAATACATTCGCGTTTTAATTCCACTATTTTCACTCTATTCATGTGACCAAACTCAGAATCCGAAAACCAAGTACCAAAAAGTATACCAATGAATTATCTCCATAAGTAATACATATAACCGCAGACATCATCTTGTAGCATTTTTCATTTCCTGACTTCATTACTATAAATGCTATGAAATCATCAGAAAACTAAACATTATAAAAAAAAAAAAAAAAAAACCAGGGCAGAAAAACTTGATAAAGTAACAGATCTGACTACTAGTATCCAAAGAAGCTACTAAATTTCATTAAATAATTTGTTCAAAGATTGAGAATGACTAACCTGTCCCCGCCGACTCCCAAAACAACTCCGGCATATCCCACAATGGATTGACCGAATTCACACAAAACCTATACAACCCACAGCCCAACCAAATTTTCTGCCAAAACACGCGGTTCGTCCATTTCTCAGCCCCGCTACTACAAGTAATGGACAACCTCGTTGGTAAACGGTACAAATTGGACTAACACCGATGGGAATTCGACTTATCAATAAAGTGGAAATTCGATTCCATAACCCAAAATACACCTTACGAGGATTAACTGCCAGTCATTTATGATGTAATCATTCCTTCCAAGTTTTCAAATTCACTTGACAAAATTTTTGCAAATCATTACAAAAATGGATAATCCTTATATTATATTTGTGTGTTGCATATATTCGTGTTGCAAATATAATAAATCTTGATTGACAAACAATGGAAAAATAAATCAACAGTCAGAATCATCAATTTTATCGATTAATAGGAATCAAATGCAAAAAAAAGTAACAATTAACATTTACAACAAAAATCAACACATCATTCAAGCAACATTCACACATATTAAGATCTGAGCCCAGACTGTAACTATAACTAAAACACAAATAAAAGTATGGATTTTTTATGTAGGTGTACGCATTGCTATTCATTATGAATGAGAAATTGAGATATCCATTCATAGATCTAGTCAATGAACAAAAATTTATGGTGGCATCCTAAGAGCACCATCCAGACGAATGACCACGCCATTCAAGTAACTATTTTGAATAACATGCAGTACGAGAGCAGCAAATTCTTCCGGTATACCTAATCGCGCAGGAAATTCCACCATTTTTTCATACATTTCCACATTCTATAAAATTACTGGTTCATTTTTCGATATTTCGTTCAGAACAAAAAATGAATATCTGAAAATTCGTAAATCAATTACCAATTCATTCATATGGGAAATCACCAAAGGTGTTCGAAAAATGCCTGGGGCAATTGTGATAAATCGAATACCATCTGAAGCATGATCTTTCGCTAAAGTTAATGTCGCATTATTCACAGCTCCAGAAGATATCGCATCAAGTCCCTAAAATTTTGCTACAAGTAGATTTATTATTTTGGTGGTAAGATAACTTGCATAGTTTCAAGGAATACATAACGGAACTAAACTGAACTTAATTAAGAGAAATTAGTGGTAATGAAAAATAATTCCAAGAGTTAAATCCAAGAGCCATTTCACAAATTTAAAAACTTGCTTGCCCAAACTGTGGCTCAAACGATGAGAATGATGACGTATTGATGATAACGCCTCGACATCCCGATTCATCTTTTTCATTTTGTGCCACTAAATCGAGTGCATATCGAATAACATTAAGTGTCCCGATAACATTCACCTTAATAGTAAATGAAACATAAGAATATTACAGAATATTGCAACAGAACATATTTCTATACTAACCACGGAACTGATATAATAGCAAATAAGTTGCAGCAAAAGTTAACTTTCAAGATCAGAATTCAATAACACAGAAAAAAAAAATCTCACTGTCAACACTTTTTTCAAATCCGACATTACTGTTAATTTCTGATTTGTATTTTGCTTATTGAAGCTAAACATTTTATAATTGAAAGAGATTCCGGCACAATTGATCACAGCATTCAAATGTCCAAATTTATTCTTCACTTTCGATATACCATTTTTTACTTCTTCATCAATTGTTATCTGAAAATGTATGAATGCAGTTGGAAAATCTACTAAGGAATGATATTATTGATGTCATTTTTTCGAGAAAAAAAATATATATATATATATATATATATATATATAAATCATTCAATATTTGTACTTGACGAAACAAAAATTTATCCACTTAAAACATGACATCAATTATTTGAAAACTTAGACTGAGACTTTTCTTAAAACTGGGCATTACATTGGCCGGTACGTATAAACAATTCCGATTAATCAATTTCGCCAGGAAAGAACCATTTGAAGATGGAAGATCCAACATGGCAACTTTGAAACCATGCTTCAATAAATGCTGAACTGTGGCTTTACCCAAACCTGATGCTCCACCGGTTACCAAAGCTACTGCTTCCTGTGAAATGAGCTCAAAATTGCCATGAATCAAAATTCCATTGAAAAGCTTAATAGGCGTGGTTCAATTACTTGAATTACAGTGTTGCAAGTTTTCTTATATTCCGGCATCACACCCTATATCTGATATCCTATATCAAATGTTATGTATTCTCAATTTTCTATGTTCAACAAAACAACAGGTAAAGTTCTTCCATAAAATGGAAGAAAAAAGTAACTTGCCGGCATTACAGTAAATAAAAGAGAAAAAAGAATACTATTCAAAAATAGCATTTGGTTCAAAACTATAACGGAAGGAAAAAGATTACCTTCATATCGATATACTTCTTGTAATCACTGTTATAGCTGACCTGTCCATATGAAATAATGATAACATCCGTAAATGTCTAAACACAGATGAATTAGAGTTTCCACTTAATTACTTATTCTTCAAATATCCTGCAATGACTATCATGACAATCTGCATTCTAGAAGTTGGCACCTCCCCCTTCCCTACGTAAATCCACGTGAAACCACATTTTTCCAATATGGATCTCCAAACAAACCGCAAAATCTCAATTCGCCAGCGTAATCGCAAATCCTCATTCATATTCTGTTTCACGTTTCGTTGCGCATGCTGGGATGCTACGACGTATACTCGCAAATTGGACAACGAAAACGAAAAGGTTACGTGAAGTTGAAGACGTGATTTTGAAGTGCTTGAGTTAGAGGTTGGGGAAGCAGATAATGCAGTTATTTGAAGAGTTGAAAAGCCGACAAGCTGATAAGATTGAATAACATAGAATTAATGAAACAATTTGCTCTTTAAGGATTGGAAAATTTCTTGGATAGTCATATTCTACTCTTGTATGGTTGTAAGGATTACCGTGATGGATTGGGGAACGGGAATTGATAAAAAAAAGATCCATTGATGGAGAAAATGATTAGATAGCCGTGGTGATAGTGGTACCAGTGATTGAAAATAATTCAGGATTGGAGAAACATGCAGAGTAATTTTTCTGTCATATAAAGTTTATATGCAAATTTCTAGTATAGTTTCTTATATTTAACTGAAATATTTGAGTTAAATGCAGTTAAAAACGGTGATTTAGTGGCGTTTGGTTGTTCGTGCTTCAAGTTTTGGTTGTGCAATTGGAAAGACCTGCTAAATACGTGTTTTATTTGTCCTTAACGTTAAGCTGCTTTCTCTTCGAGATTCTGATATCCTTGTGTTGATAAATATACTAGATCACATTTATGTGCTTGGATAACTTATAACTTGAATCCATCTGCGGCCATATCTAGATTTCAGAAAAATATGTGATTTTTTGGACATGTAGAATTCCGGTTTTTGAAATACAGAGAGATGGATTTTTTGATGGTGCACAGTGTGGATGTGTATTGGGCCATAACGAAATTAATAAGAATAAAATATTGTTTAGAGCAATGACAACGCTGTCAACTTGTGCACAGGACGGGAATGGAAATCTGAATCCGATGTCATTTACGGACCAGCATGGGAATGTTATATTGGAGCGCTTGCGTTATCAACGTGATACGGGACGTTTTTGTGATGTATATATTGTCGTTAAGGATCGTCACTTTTGTGCACATCGTAATATCCTTGCGGCGTGCAGCCCATATTTCGATTCTATCCTCAGAAATTCGAAAGTTGTAAAAGAACAGGTTTGTTATAGCAATTCGAGCAATCATATTTTGAAGCTTAATAGCATTTTGCTATTGTTTTTTTTAATCATTTGCATATGAGGGGAAATTAGACTAATTGCTAAACCATCAAGTGTCATATAAAATACAAGAAACCATTAAGAGTTATAAAAGGGTTTTTCGGTTCAACTGGTACTTATAATCCCAATAGAAATAGCTTTTTTTTTTTTTTTTTATGGATTATTGCTTTTACTGCTGTGACATATTATTTTTATAATTCAATGCCAAACATGGTTTTTGTTTCCTGTTCTGGATTTACTATCGTTATCTTTGCAATTTTTTTTTAGGTGATCGTAAATTGTCAGAATCCTGCAGTTTTTGAACTATTGCTCAATTACATGTATAGTGGAAGTGTTGTTATCGATCGCAGCAGTGTAACGGATCTGCTGAAACTCGCCAACAATTTTCTGGTTAATTCTTTTTTTTTTGTTACAAAAAAGAAGTATTATGTTTTGTTATAGAGCATTCATTATTTTTCTGTTTCTGGAACACATATGCTGATGTACTTTGTTCACTAGATTCAAATTAGAGAATGGATAGCAAATAGCACCCAGTTAACGAATTATAATTATGAAAAATTCGAAACTTGACAGAAGTTGCTATTCTCCTTTTTTGTTTCAGATAACACGAGTAAAAAATTATTGTGCAGAATATCTAGACCGTTATATGGATTCAGCTAATTGTTTATCGGTAAAGGAACTTGCACTGAAATATAATTTACCGGCTCTCCTGAAGAGTGCATGCGATTTCTTCGATGTTAACATCAACCGATGCTTGCTGGAAAGCACGGATATCGTTGAATTTTCGTTAGCTCAGCTGAATGCGTTATTGTCTGAACCAAAATATGCCAATTCTATTTCCCCTGATGTCCATTTGAAGTAAATTACACTTTATTTAGAAGAGTCATTAACGAATTCGTGTATTCAAGTTTTTGTACTTAGTTTCTGTTGACAATTCTGCTCTCGGAAATTTATTCTTACATGCAGATTTTGAGGTTTGACAAGTTTTCATATATTTGAAATTCAGATTAATAGTTCACTGGATTGGGCATAACCCAACGCAACGTGATTCTCTCTTCAAGGAGATGTTGGCTGCATGTTCGTTTGCATCGGTACAATCGACTACGTTGGAATATTTGCTGGATTATTCGTCTTTTCTTATCAACTCTCAAGCAGCACGATATACACTAATGCAAATGATGTATGTTTCTTGTTCTACTGTGTTTCTACTTTATTCTTCGAGTTAAATTTGATTATTTTAAATAGTTTCTTATTGGAATGTAGAATTACTTACATACGAAGCTACATTGTTGGCTTAGCAAAGGAGTATTGCATGACAGTATTCAAATTTTAACTATTCAGATTTTAACCTCCTTGCGACTGCATTCTTTTTTATGTTTGACGTGAATAATTTTCTGAGTCATATTATTCATTCTTGCATTCTTTCATAATTGATTCATGGACTCCTTATCATATAGAATTCATGCTAAAAACGATTGATACGCCAATCTTCAAAAACACATGTCATCTTCTATTATATCTCAAATCTTTACTACTTCTTTTGAAAGGTATGAACATTCAATGCCAATGGCAAAATATCAAGCGCAATATCGAACTCTTACTGCTCAGTTTGGTAGTGAAAGAACGATTTTTTATAACGATGCCCATATGACATATGGAAGCAGTTCACAATCTCAACCACAATCTCGTGGTATTTCTCAAGGAGAGAGCGGTTTCATGATGAAGTATGAGTTTATGAAACTTTTAAAATATATTTGTATTATAAATCCAATCTTTTTATTTTCTATTTTACAAAATCTTCCGAGAAATAAATCCAGGATTGAAATAAATACAAATTTGTCGGTGATGAAAATACAAAACTTTATTTCTATACTTTTCTTGGTAAAAGTTCTAAAAAATGTAATTACAGTGTAAAATCAGAGAGTGGAAGTTCGCAAAGTGGAAGAATCGGGGACGAAGCTCATGAATTAGATACCAACAAAGTGCAGGCTCAATCAAATTATAATGAAGAAACTGGACAACCCCCTGTAATTGGTGCTTCAACAACTGAAGAAGTGGTAGTTGTCATCTTTACTCATTAGTTTTTATTTCGAGGCTGTATTAAGCGTCATCAGTTTTAGAATTTTGTTCCCATTAGATTTTGTTGATGAATTAGAGCATAAAGGGACAACTCATGCATTTCAGTATTAATTTTATGATGATTCCATTCCATAACAACAACGGAATAAATGTATGGACTAAATTTTTCTACCTTTTAAGATAAAATATGCAATTCGCAAAACTGTTGTATTTTTTGCATTCTCTAACATACAGATATATTCTTTTTGCCAAGTTGTGAGTTTTGGTTTCAGCTGCATCCTGCGGAAGCAAATATTGGTTCTCGTCCAGCTTTGAAGCTGAAAATCCACTTAAATGCAATGAATATTTTAAGTCGGAAAAATCGTCTTTTAGGTCTGTTAATCTATCATGACAAAGAAAATACAGAAAATTGTTGTTCTCTTTTGTAGGGCATTAAGATTTCACATTTTTTCTCGAAGCTAATTTTTTAAGTTTGCTTTTATCCTTATCTCTAAAACTGTCGATGCATTAGAATTATGATCAAAAGTTTCCATTTCTTTTTTTCCAGCTGCTGCCGGCCGTCATAAATTATATCGAAAATCAATAACTGCAGCAAATCAAGTATTAGCGAAACGGCGAGGTAGACCACCAAAGAATAAAAGTTTTGTCCGGGCCGAATCTTTGAAAGCAGATGATACATTAATTGGTGAAGAATTATATCCAGACTGCGGGATTGATCTTAATGAACAAGTAGGTTTTTATTTATTTAAGTGAAATTTTTGGAGACATTTCTTTTCTTTTTATCAGGAAAAATAATGATTTGTAAATGTCTTCATATAAGACTTAATAAACTGAAATAGAATCTGTTGAATTTGAAAATGTTTTTACAGGTTATATTTGACGAAGCGGATGAAGTTGATCCGTGCTCACAGCAGGATGAATCTGATAATGAAACAAATGGCGATACAAACGGTGCACCTGTTGAGAAGCTCTTTAAATGTGACTACTGTGTGTACAGAAGTTCATCTGCTGTTCTCATTAAGCATCATATCGTACGAGCACATACTCGAAACATCGCTTATGTTTGTTCTCTTTGCGTTTATGAGTGTCATTGGAATCGTGATTACTATGAACATATGAAGACACATTTCCCGGTATGTGCTTCAAGAGATTATTGATTTGAAAGAGTCTTTTTTTGAAAAAAAAAAAAAAAAATTATCCCGTCAATTAGTAGTTTTCCAGTAAAGAGAAAGGATGATATGTCTGTATGGGCATTTATCTTAAACATATATTTGTAAACTACAGGTTTTCTGAGCAATATGATGCACTTAAACTGTTTGATATAAATTATTTAATACAAAATTTTCTGGTAATTTAAGGGTCCGCCCTTCCATTGCGATATATGTCAATATGGCAATGATTCTATCCAGAGCTTACTTGCGCATCGCTTAACACACTGTTAGTTCTTCTGCATTCATTCTCAGTCTTCTTACAATATTCTCTTCTCCATAGGTTGACATTAGCTTTAATTAGTTTCAATGAATTCTCATACTAAGACGAAGTCCTTGATATTATTAAATTATATACGTCACTTTTTCTGCAAGGATTTTTCAGCTGATGAACGACCGTTCAAATGTATATTATGTGAATACAAAAGCCGCTCAAGAAATCATCTTATTGGCCATATTCGAAATCACACCGTTGATAAGCCTTTTCACTGTCCCGAATGTGGTCGTGCATTTGCAATGAAAAGTACTCTAGATCAGCATGTCGCTGCACATTCTGAAAACAGGTAATATTGTCGATTTTAATGATCACTGTATAAAAGCCATCTTTCTTTCGTAACTGTCGATCCCATATTATGCATGTAGTTATTTGAAATAAATTATTTCATTCGTTATAGACCTTATCAGTGTCTTCATTGTGATTTCTCAACAAAATATCAAAGCCATCTTATTTCTCATCGACGTATTCATTCGGGTGATGTTTTTCACTGTCACTATGAAGAGTGTACTTATTCATCACCCAAGAAAAGTCAGCTTGCTGCACATTTAAGGTAGAGTTTAACATTTTTAGAAAATTGAGATTAGAGTTTTTTAGCTTTTCAATTTTTTTTTTCTTTTTTTTTTGTTGATTCTTGTCTTTTTTTTTTTTTCTACAAATCATAAGATACAAAATTCTTATAATGGCATTAATGACGGAATACTTTTTTTTTTTTCGCTATTTTTAGGGGAGTGGCAGGAAAGAAAAGAGATGTTAAGTTTTATAGAAATTGTGAATTAGTTTTCAGGAAACAAGAGAAGCTAACTAAGAATTAAAAGAATCATGTGGAACACTGCTATATTTCTCACAAGTGTACTCAGATGTACATTTGATTTTTGATAAAATTTTGCAAATGTGGAGTTAATGTTAAGATCAGTACAGTCATATAATTTCAAGAGCTTGTAGTTAAGGTTTTTTTAAAAAGGTTACTGAAGACACTTGGAACATCAAAGCATATTTGGAAAATATCTTCTGATGAAAGACTTTTTACTGCTAGTAATTAAACATAGTTTACTTTTGAAGGAATGGTCGATATAGTTTAAAATACTAACCAGTTGCCGGTTTTTATTTACAATTTTTTTTTAATCGAGTTTTTTACTTACAGAACGCACTTAGCAGTCAGAGCACATCACTGCAAGACATGTAATCGTTCTTTTATCGAGAAATCACATTTGGTGCGACACGAAAGAATACATTTGGAAGATAAACCTTTTAAGTAAGCTTTAATTTCATTCGAAAATAATAAACGAAATGAATTGTATTGCCTTAAACGAATTTAGGTGCGACAATTGCGATTATTCATCTTCGAGGCGGGATAAGTTGAAAGAGCATATTCAAAAACATCATAGTACTTCGAACAATGGTAAGCAACATAGACGCAGATATCGACGTGCGAAACAGCTAGCACAGCTTACTGCACAGGCTAAGGTTTGAATGTCGTGATTATCGTTTTGTTTTGCAGTTTTATCTCCTCTAATCTATTTTGGAATCCTTAAAATTTGGTCCTTGTATTTTGAAAAGTTAGAGTACCATAAATTAGATTTAGAATGAAAAAAGATCACGATTGATATTAGCTCTAAGCTTTGCTCTCTTTTGAACTTCCGAATAAATCTCATTTTTTAAAATTGTTGTAGCTTCTATCCAACGTCATTTGTGCACACTGATGCACTATCTTCACTTTCTGGCTGCATCATAAGCTTATTTAATTGTATTAAGATCTTGAACAACATAGCACATTGCAGATATATTTGGCTAGATTCTGCTAAGCGGTTAATTGCATTTTAATAATGTCAAAAATATTGCATCACAAACCTAGCATTCTTCAACATAATTAAGCTGTATATCTTCTTTTTATTGTTTTCTACAAAATTATCGCTCATGTTTCAGCAGATGCAACCAAATATGGAAAACATGTTTCGACCGATTCCTTCCTCAGAGTTAGTTGATAATTCATCGAATAGCTTGAACAGATCTGTTGCCACTAATGTATTACCTCAACAAAACATCGCTGAATTCGCTCTATCTGATATATCTCGATCTCAAAACGAGCATCGTCAATCACAAACGACTGGTCATATCGAAGCAACGCAGCAAGCACATCCACATTCATTTATGGACTTTTCGGCTCTTAATACGACAAATCCTCTTAACAGTGGACGACCATCTTCAGCAACGGTGCCTGCAACTACAGCGATGTCTATTTCACCAGCAATGAGTCTCAATTTTCATATCGGTAGCTTAGTTCCATTTAATTCATTTTTTATATTTTTAGTTTATCTTTTTGCACAACAACAGTTAGTAAATGAAATATGGATTTAAATAGCTGAATATACTTCAGGTGCTATAATGGATTCTCCAATTGAATCGTTACGAACACCCGTTCCACGTAGTCCACACAGTGTTAGCATTCATTCGGATTTCTTTGATAGTTCATCACCTGCTATCGGTCAAGATGCGCAACGACCTATGAGTTTACCACCGTATAGTGGTGGGGGAAGTTCAACAACTAATAATCAAGTTGGTCCATCCTGGGCGTGGTGATCTTCAATAATTTCATTATTACAAGATAAATGTCATTCATCACTCAACTTCATGCCATAAATAGGATCGAGATTGTTGGGGTACTAGGAAGCTAAATAGGCGGTCAATACTAGGAAAACATAGTAAATATTTGATCTAAATTCAAGTGACATAGTGCCTTTTGTTTCCTAGTTAATACAGAGAAAGGTATCTTTCATTATATAAAAATATAACTGCCAATCAAAAAATGCGATAAGAGGAATGAAACTTGATCTCGTGATGTAATGTCCTGCGTGGTCGCAATGTAATGTATATTTATTGTATAATGTGGATACATCGCAAATCTTTTTTTTTTTTTTGATTATTCAGTAAAATGAAACCATTGGAATTTATTGGGTCCTGAAATTCATCAAGGTTTGCGGCTGTTTCCATGCTCTTGTGATCATTATTTATCAGTGATTTGCCAACATTACTTTGATGTGTTTTTTGTACCGATAGCAATTTTGCTCATTTTATACTTTCTCGGATCGAAACATATAGGGAAATGATTCAAGTGAAATTTCCGAGAAACATGTTTTCTTCGAATACGGGCGCTTGCCTTTGCATTATTTATAATTTATCTCAAATATCTTTCCTTGTTCTAGATCTCACATTCCTTTCTCAAAATTTTTTTTTCAACATGTTTACTGCTGCATCCATTGGCTTGTGTATAAAATATTTTAAGCCGATTCTCAACTTATCTGATTAAGCAAAATCAGCACTGAGGAACTGCTTCAAGTCGGTTAAAATGGGATGTCTCCATCAGTTTCACCATTCAAGTGGAAGGGAATTCAGCGTATACCTAGCAGCCATAACATATACACCGCCTGCCCATTTATCCATCCGTAAAAATTATCATTCCTTCTTGTCAGTGACAACTTCTGATTAATATATCAGTAGGAAACTCAGTACAAAATTTGCTACACAGTTTATATTCTAACTAACCATATCTTGCGGCTTTAACGAAAAGACATTCACAACTTGCCAAATTTCAAGACACTGCAGATGCAAAGGAACAAATTTTACTGAAATATAGATATGCAATAAGTTTAACACGAGATTACTGAAGATTTTAGACTTCAGAGAAGGAATATGGAAACAAAGAAAGACTTTCAGTGGATAGTAAACTAGCTTTGGTGATTTCAAAGATAATTTGTTATGCAAAACAGCGTCAATTAAATATGTCAGCGAAGTGCGACCTAATATTGTTTTGATATATGACAAAGTTTGTATACAAATAAAACTTCAAAAATACCAATCCGAGTATTCTAAAGTGATGGAAAAAACACTAAAGATACTATACGACCCTGTCAGATCTAATGATAAGCAAGAAATTGCTCAAGTTCGTTAGAAGATACGGGTCACATTCAGGATATAAAAAATGAACTGTTGGATGCTTCCAGCAAAAATAAAAAAGCTCCTGAAGTAGGACGAATCCATCAACATTATGGATAACACATACATATATCCAGAAAGAAAAGAAAACAATATATAACACAACCTTAAAAAACTTACACCATATTTTACATTACCAAGAACTATTTAAAACTAGTACTATACAGCTTATCCTGAATGCACCAAAACAAGAAATACCTATCAAGGCAAATAACTCAACGCTTCTCAAGCGCGAACTAGGATTAGTTAATCATCTACTAAATTATTTGAAAAGTTAAATTAGTGAAGTAAAAAACGACAAATTAAGAAAGTACAAATACTTTACGATTTAGTCGCTTTCAGACAGTTTCCTTCACCATCGTTACCTCATTCAAATAAAAACTACGCTAATTTCGAAAATACGGACTAACATCAAACAAAAATAATCAAAGAGAAATTTCCAACACAACCATTCTTTTCTTTTTTTTTTTTTTTAAAAAATATTGGATGAGAAAGGATGAGAATTTCAAGCTTTTTGGATTTCGAACAATTTAACATCGGTATCATACCATATTGGAGGGTCGATATTTCTAAAAAACAAAGGAAATTATTTGAATTATGGCCATTATATTTATGAACAAAGTTTGAATTTCAATACAAAAATGAACTTTCTATATCTATAATTAACATTCCTCTAAATCTGCATAAAATTTATGGAGAAAAAGGAAACTCGGCTTTTTTAATTTTTCTGCAGCTTACGGGATTTAACACTCAATAACTCATAAAACAATAGTTGGTTATTATTTGTCGTAGCTCAGAAAGATACCTTAAATAGATGACTCCCCAGAGATAGGTTCGAAACCAGTGATTGGTACCAGAATTAGCCTGATATTTTCTAATTAGTATTGGATGAGGAACGGGTAGCAATCCTACCAAAGTACCATGTTGCAGGAATTTGAGGATTTCGCTTTCATCTGTTAAACCTCTGCAAATTGAATATTTCATTTGGAACAGAACATATCATATGCCTGCGAAATACTTCAAATCTAAAGCTATCTATGTAATATCCAAAACCACAACTTAACGAAAATATTGAAATTAAAAGTCCTAATACTCAGTTTTTATATAATGTTCCTAGTCAAAATTCCAAATTTATTTTACTGCAAAATGAAAAACTTACTTATCGATACAAATCTTTTCAACCTGTGGCACAAGAACCTGCAGAAGCCTCATAACCGTTTGAAGAGGAAGTTTACTTTTCCAAGATTCTACCCAATCCGTTGTTGCCACCCAACCTTCCTGCACACCATCATTTTCATGTGCCAAATCATTCATTCCTTTTTCTGTCATCTTTGATACCTGTGGCGTTTCAGCCAGCGTAGCCTTTATATTAGCCTTGTTCTCCACACCTATATTTTTTTCTTTTTTTAATTCCATATTCCTAATTTATGAAGTGATAATTACAGCCGTACTACAGTACATGTACTTATTTAAATTGTTGCGACTCACTTAGGCAAAATACATGGGGAGGTCAGTTTTTAGAAATCGATGTCAGTCGTTTAACAATTCATTCTAATCTATCCGCTTGCAAAACTACTGATGATTGTCAAACATTCGAAATGTTTGCTCTCTAGACATTTAAGCAACTACACATTTGATTAATTATTTCTTAAATTTCCTTTTGATAATCGTTTTAATAATCTTGCGCTAGATTAATTGCATAATCATGTCTTAAATTCATTTCCGGCAATGTATCAACTGTTACAATTTTGTGCTAATCACACATTTAATTTAATTATATCTTAAATCCTTTCCTGCATTGAATCGAAATTTTTGAACGCTGTAATATGCCTGATGCCACACCTACTCCAAACTACTATATATATTCCACAATTCAGTCTGCTAGGATCATCGTCATCATCTTCTTCAATCGACATCATGAAACTTTCAATCTCATCACTCCTGACCCCCATTTTTTTATATTTTATTTTATTTTACGTTAATCGCGCTGTAATGTTACCTATTGTGTTTGATAAAGTATTTATTTTACTTCTCTCTACAACTGTTGTCCGACTGAATACGACAAAACTTCCCCCAACAAATTTCTAAGAAATTTCCACAAAATTCCCGACAAATTTTTCAGTGCCACGAATAAGAATATCGCCCGTAATAACCAAAGGAGCACAACCTACGAAAGAGAAGATCGAAAAATTTCTCGAAGAAATCAAACAAATGTACCTATCACCGCTGGACCAAATAGTGATCAGAGAAGAAATCCAACAGCAGTACGAGGCCAAAAAAAGAATAATCGAAGAAAAAATCATGCGTCTCGAATTAAACATTGCTCTAAACTGTCAATGCAGAATGGAAACAATATATCCAGTAAATTCCGATCACCACAAGAAGACAGGAAGAAGAAAATTGCGCTTAAATGGTCGACGATGAAAGAGGTATTTTAAATTTAATAAACGAAGGCAAAGAAGCGATCACAGTTTTATAAATGTCTAAAAATGACTGCGAGTTAGTCCTTCAACGTCTGAGGCCGACACCAGACAAAGGAAAAACCAACTCATTAAAAGGAATCAGCAAAAATGGCACATCATCAAGCAGTGAATTTGCCACAGTTACACCGCCTATATTAAGCGGTAACCCAAAAGAATGGAGAGGATTCTGGAGTAGTTTCGAAGTAGCAGTGCATCAACAAAACATTTCAGATATCCAAAAACTCAACTATTTAATGGCATGTCTAAAAGGAGACGAATCGGAAGCTATTAGTGGCTACGACATAACCCCAGAAAATTATTACGTGATAAGGAAAGTCCTTCGGACAATCCCACATAATCAAAAAATCGCTTTACAACGAGCTGCATTTGATCAAGAAAAATGATCGAGAACGGAAAGCAATAGTTGAAGCCGTCGAAAGAATACTTCGGAACTAGAAGCAATGGGCGAAAATCGAGAACAATCCAGTATCGAAATCATAATCGAAAATAAATTACAAGTCTGGATTCTAGGTAGATTTTACTGCCTAGATTTTACCGGCAAAAAGAAGAATAAGGGCCATGGTCAGGAACTAAATTGCGATTTCCTCGGAAAGCTGGTTCTGAGAAATGAAGAAATGTTAAGGGGCCAGTCTTTCAATATCGAGGAGCAAAGGCTAATCAAGAATAAGCCGTGATCATACTTGCAACATGCTAGAAATGAAACTTCGACGTTAGCCATAACTATACCACCGAAAGATAAAGCAAAAGAGAATTCTAACTCAAACAAGAGTGGAAAAACAAGAAGACATTGTTCCTTTTGCAAGCAAGATCATTGGCACAATAAATGCCACATCTATCCCACACTCAAACAGCGAATGGAACGCTTGAGAGAAAACAATACTTGCTTAAATTGCTTTCATCCAGGACATAAGGAGAGTGACTGCAGCAAAAGGAAGTATTCATGTTTCCACTGCAAAGGTTCATACAATACTGCGCTATGCCATATTAAATACAGGGACAGCACCCAATGTGACAAACCGAACAGAGAGAAAACGTCAATAAAAGCAGTCAACCCAATACTAAACCAAAAAAATCTAGGAGAAAGAATGTTTTGCTTCTATGTAAAGAAGTTGAAACAATCAATTTGGACATCCCTGCAATTACGGAAAAAGCCGTAGTTTTACTCTAAGAAACTAGCAAATCGACTAAAACTAGATGAAGTTGATTATGAGAAAATGAAGACTGCCTCATTTGGATAACGAAATTGTCCCGTTGACAGTTGCGATTGTGACTTATCTAACGAATCAACTACAAATTATCCCTGTGAACCAATACGATGTGGCATTTCTATCGACTCAATTGCCACTAGAAGACATGGCAGGTCATTGGCAGAAACCAGACATAATTATTGGAGTTGACTATTTCTTCAAATTCATTCAATTCAATAAAACTCACGCAATGAGTTCAGGATTCTCTCTAGTCAACTTAACAGTCGGTCCAACTGTAGCCGAAAGCGGCTACATAAACAAATTCCGAGAGAGCGATTATAAAGAGCTTTTCGACTCAAGGGATCTAATCACGTATACAGGATGGAACAACATGCAAGGCGACGACAATATCCTAGACATCAACACAGAGAATGGCAGCATTCAGGGTGAAAACAAGAGCTTTTTACGCCCACAAAAAAACCACCAATTCAAATATAGATCGATTCTGGAAAATGGAAATCATAGGCATACAAGAAGATCCAAATCTTCACGATGACCAACATGTGTTAGAAAGGCTTAGAGAAAACATCAAGAAAGTCAATGGTAGATATCAAGTTACTTGGTCATGGAAAGAGACTAAATTCAAGCTAAACGACAACTTTGGTTTATGTTTGGGCCGACCAAAAACGTTGATCAGGAGGTTTCAAAACAACGAAAAATTTTTCCTGAAATACAACGAAACAATTCAAGAACAACTACATTTCAATATCATCGAAAAAATAAGTCCAGAAATGGACCAGGTTGGCATTAAACACAATCTACCTCACCACGAAGTTATAATGCCAAACAAAGCCACAACGAAACTTAGAATTGTCTATGATGCATCATCTCACACAAGAGAGATGAAAAGTTTAAATGATGTCCTATATCGCGGACCCATTACATTTCCTGATTTAGTAGGAATATAACTCCGATTCCGAATGATGGAAAATGTTATAGTGGCAGATATCGAAAAGGTTTATTAGCAATTAGAGCTACTCCCAAGAGAAAGAAATTGCACTCGATTCCTTTGGTTAAAGGACATTCGAGGGCAAGTAACAGAAGATAACATAGAACATTATTGTTTTCAACGAGTCCCGTTTGGAGTAATATCATCGCCCTTTCTTCTATCAGCCACACTTAATTGTCACATAGAAAATCGTGGAAGTAAACTCGCTCGCGAAATTAGTAAAAATCTCTATGTTGATAATATCATATTATCGAGCAAGGATACATACGAAGCTCTCGCAAATTATAAAGAAATGAAAACTATCTTTGGAGACGCTTCAATGAATATAAGGGAATTTCTGCCCAATAACAAAGACTTTAATGTCAGGATTCCCGAACAAGATCGAGCCGAAGAAATTTAGATTAAGAAGATTCTTGGCATTTACTGGAACCCTAATAAGAACGTTATTCAAATAAATCCCAAACCTTGGAAAGACGATCGAGAACCAACCAAGCGAACAATCTTGCAATTTTTGGCTTCACAGTATGATTCATTAGGATTCTTAACTCCTTGTATTCTACCAATCAAATTATTCCTTCAAAGTCTTTGGAAGAAACAAATTGGTTGGGACCAACCACTAAGTAATGAAGACTATGAAAAATTGGAAGATCTCACATGCACATGGCCAGTGCACATGAAAGAACTGCCACGTACAGCAATTAACCCTTCAGAAACAATAATTCATGTCATTACTGATGCTTCTTCAGTCTCATACGCTGCCGCAGTATGTGCAAAGAAAAACAAGGTGTCTTTGATTTTTTGCTAAATCTCGAATCGCTCCCATTAAAGGCACGACTATACCAAATAAGAATTTTAGCTGTACTCATCGGAGTACATGCTGCTCAGTTCGTCATCAAACAAATGGATTTGGAACACTCGGAAGTAATCATATGGTCAGATTCCCGATGCATTTTGCACTGGATAAAAAATCACTCACGTCTTTTACCAAAATTCGTACAGAACCGCACCGAAGAAATAAGAAAGGCTAAGTTTGCATTTCGATATATTCGAAGTGAAAATAATCCAGCAGATGTAGCTACAAGAGGATTAGATCCTCTCAAATTGTCAAGTTTCGAACTATGGTGGGAAGGACCAAGATGGTTAAAAAAGGACCAATCAAAACGGCCACGGTGGGAATACAATATCGACGAAGAGCAGGACGGCTACGAAAGCAACCAAAAAAACGAGGAAATTTTGGCACTGGTCACTCAACGAAACATGAATAAAACAAGTATCAAAATCGTGGATGCAAATCGATTCAGCAAAATGTCAAGGTTAGTGAGAACTACAGTATGGGTTTTGAAATTCTTGAACTTGACATCTAAAAGGAAATTTCCTTGGTTGCAAGTACCAACAACTAAAAATCGAATTACGTTAGAAGATTACGAATCTGTTCAAACAGGCACAATCAGAAGGAATATCAGCAGAAGAAATAAGGAAATGGAATTTATTCCAAGAGGAAGGATTGTGGAGAATTGAAACCCGATTAGAGAGTCCGGAACTGGACGACTTCAACCTCCATCCAGCATATCTTCCCAGACACAATCGCATAACAGAACTTATCATACAAGACAAGCACGAAGAAATGTATCATGCTGGTGTAGCTCACACAATTTCAAGATTAAGAAAAACATTCTGGATACCAAAAGGAAGAGCCGAAGTCAAACGAGTATTGAATAAATGCATGGGTTGCAAACGGTGGATGGCGAAACCATTCAAATTACCAACCATGCCAAAATATCCGGAGCATTCGCTCGAGTTGGTCTAGACTACTTAAGTCCCATATCGGTCAAAACCGAAACTGGATTATCAAAAAGATGGATCGCCTTATTCACCTGTTTCACAACAAGAGCCGTACATTTAGAAATAGCAGACGATTTGTCTGCTGGAAGTTTCCTGAACGTTCTTAGTTCAGGATAACCACGTCGGCTACGAATCAGGAAGTTTCCTGAATGTTCTTAGAAGATTCGCAGCCCGACGTGGTTATCCTGAATTGATACTAAGCGACAACGTTAGTCAGTTCTTAACGGATCAAGAAATCTAAGAGAAAGAATTCCTAACAAAGGGAGGAATGAAGTGGAAGAACATAATTCCAAAGGCTCCTTGGAGCGGAGGAATTCATGAAAGGATAATTGGGCTAATAAAAGGGTTTTAAGAAGAGCTGCAGGAAGGAAATTGTTAAATGAAACAGACTGAATAACTCTGATGGTGGAGATAGAAGGCATACTGAATATTCGGTCCATTAACCTACGTAAACTTTGATGATTCCATAACTATCCATCCAATAGATTTTATCTCTCCCGAAACTTTTCTATCAATATCAATTAAAGATGAGAACGACGAGGATGAATTTACTCCTTACAGGCTAAATACTCAAGAAAGGCTCATCAAGCACTGTCTAGCACACTGAAAAATCTCGACATGTTTTGGGAAATATGCAAGGAAGAATGGAACACAAATCGCCTAGAAAAGTTGAAGTAAGAGTTCCCTCTAAAGGGGAAATAGTGTTAGTGAAAGAAACAGAAGCACCACGAGGTACATGGAAATTGGCAAAATTAAAGAACTTAACGAAAGCGCCGATGGAAAAATCAGAAGTGTCCAAATAGAATTACCCAATGCGAAAATCCTAAATCGTCCAGCCAACATGTTATATTCTCTCGAAACAAATCAACATGAGATCTCGACAATACCACTTCAAGATTCTGTAGATCAAATCGAAGAAGAGGAACCAATAGCAAGGCGAACAAGAAGCGCTACACGGAAACAACAAATCCAACACAAAAGAGAGAACGATAAACGAGAAGATTCAACAGCAGAAGAACCTAGGACTATCACTACTCAACAACAAACTTCAACAAGAAAAAAACAAACTGAGCGCTCTGCGAAGGAACTTATAATTGATAACAATGATTCTCTCCGGACAAGTGGACAACAAGTAATAACATACATATTCTTATGGATGGATAGGAACCAAATATTAGTCAACAACAAACTTCGTGCTGACGAAAGGAAACACAGAAAAATGCACAACTCAAAAAGGGAAATGTATTACCAATACCAGCATTGTCTTATAAAATAGCACGGAGGCCATAGACACTGCCTATATAGAAGGATCGAAAAATTTGATGCGTTGATATGGAAATCATCTCATCATAGACGAGTAGCAAACCTTATTTACGTTCGGGACATAACACCCAAACACATCTTCTTTGTTCGGGATGAGAGATGAAACGATCAATACGCCAAAATGTGGGTTCATTAATCCATATCTAATAAAAGGGGACTTCATTATTGACATGGATGTTGGAAATGACAGGAACATTGTCAAAATTCGTAAAGGGATATGAAATTAAATAGCCCTTCAAGACATCAATTACTGATGAAGGAAATTAATTCGAAAGAAACGTCCGACCCAGAAAACACGAAGTTCCAATACGTTTTGGACACCTTACAGCAAGAATTTCGAAAAAGACTAAAAGAAATACACGAAAGAATCTGTCAAAATCGGAATATCCTGTTATCATTAATTACATGATTGCTCCTATTGATCCAACAACGACAGTCGAATTGTTATTACAAAGGAACAATGTTATGACTAAGGAAGTTGAAGGAAAGCTGCTGATCGCCCCTTACCGGTCGGATGAAATCTAAACGAAATTCGTTGATTTCGAGAAAGGAATAATCAGTGGATTTGAAACCGAAAAAATCAATGCGGAATTGGAAATCTAAGTATACAAACAAGAAGCAATTAACTTAATGAGTCATCAACAAGAATCAGACACTCTGTGACAACAGATTGGCCAGCAAGGAAAAGAGCCCGCAGAACAATTGGGAAATTAAGTCGATGAGGTTACAAAAATTATTAAAAGCGAAACCGCAGAAAACACCAAACACTGGAGATTGATTATCCTTGGTATAAGTATTGTGACGATATCAATTGTATTGATCGCAATCTAACTGAAGCTTGATCTTATTAAATCTATGTTTTGTCAACACTGTCTTGACACCTCTCATCGAAGAGAAACTGTCACTATTCCTATGAGTTTATTACAAGCTCACTTAATAGACAAAACAAAATAGAAAAAGTTACTCAACAAAGATCCTTTCGTTATAAACCCCAAACTCTCCCTCTTTTAAAGAACTCTTCGGTCGGAAGTGTCGAAACATTCGAAATGTTTGCTTTCTAGACATTTAAGCAATTACACCTTTGATTAATTATATCTTAAATTTCCTTTCGGTTATTGTTTTAATAATCTTGCGCTAGATTAATTGTATAATCATGTCTTAAACTCATTTCCGGCAATGTATCAACTGTTACAATCTTGTGCTGATTACACATCTAATTTAATTATATCTTAAATCACTTCCTGCACTGAATCGAAATTTTTGATCGTTGTAATGTGCCTGATGCCACTCTTACTCCAAACTACTACATATATTCCACAGTGCAGTCTACTGGGATCATCATCATCATCTTCTTCAATCGACATCACGAAATTTTCAATCTCATCACTCCTAACCCCTTTTTTTTTTTATATTTCACTTTATTTTACGTTGATCGCGTTGTAATATTACCCACTGTGTTTGATAAAGTATTTATTTTACCCCTCTCTACAATCGCCGTCCAATTGAATACAACAAAACTCCTCCCAAAAAATTTCTAAGAAATTTCCACAAAATTCCCGACAATGATTACTGCAACATTAACTGATAAAAATTTACCAAAACCTTAAGCAACTTCTCATCCTTCCAAAATTCAAAATATACACGAATTGCTTTTAAAAAGTGGGGAATAAATATAAATTCGGCACACCAAAACTTACTACTAACAGGTTTTTCATCAGTAATTGATGACTTTGATTCAGCAACTATATCATTTTTACGGTTTTTGCGTCCTTGTAGCATTTTCATGATATATGCTGAATCAGATGATAGATTTGCTAGCTGATAAAATACTTGGCGCTTTCGAATGATAGTATACACCAAATTTGAATTTCCTAAAAACAATCAATTAAAATGAGTGCTGAACTGTATGCTACTAATTGTTACTTGACATTTTAGGTGAATATTCTAATCTTCCTGATCAATCAAAATCTTTTTCTGAGACCCATCACAAGTTAGAGTAGTTCTGTCAGCAACAAGACTCTCGTATTATTTGTTAAAAGAACTTTCAGAGAGAAGAAAAGTATAATTTAAACAGTACCATCGAACTGATACTGGATAATATTATTGAGGACTTCAAGAAGGAAAAAGATAAGAAGATGATTTGTTGGTGATGAAAATAAAAACCATGGGGTTGAAAAAGCCTCAATAAGATGAATAAGCTTATTAGCAGCAACCATCGAAATGGATTTCAAATACGGTGACACTGCAAAAAAAAAAAAAAAAAAAATCAAGTTATTAAAACTTAGACAGTAAGTGTTACTGTTTAACAAAAAGCTAAACAACGTAAACAGCTAGGGGCTAGTTTGTAACGCATCCACTTGCATCGTCACTAGAAAACGTAATGGAATATTGGAACACCAAAAAAAACATGGAAGATAAAGTTGACCTTATTCATGGTTTACGCAACCTGCAAATAACTAGTTATCTAGTTATCGCATTACCTCATTCTTTGTCTCCTTATCACGATCTTGATCTTATTATTATTTTTAATCCTCATCTGATAATGCAATAGAAAACAAACCGTTAACAATAATTGTTAGAAGACAGTCGAAAAGTGATTGCAATCTGTGATTGCCTGTAGTTATCAATTTGTGGAACACCTGCAATAGTTCACTCTTCTGGTGATATAACATACATTTCTGAGTAATTTGAAAATCTTTCATATATATATAACTTTGATAATATTGAAAGCGATGTACTAATGACCAGAAGATCTCTATATTAATACACAACAAAAAAAAAAAAAAAACCAATAATCCAAATTAATACAGGTCAAATCGTAAAAAACAAAGGCAATTATTATTTAAGATAAAAAAAAAAAAAAGAAGAAAAAAAGAAAAAGTAAAATAATACTTCTTACTTATACAACTGATATTTTATAACAAAATCAGTCTAAATCCACTTTTCAAATACTAAATACTTAAGAATTCAACCTTGATAACATACAAGGATAAGCAAATCTGCATGTGTTCCAGTGAATGACTGTACGTCGATAGCTGCCCGTGGAGTGTAGGGTTTATTTAAACGTACACCAAAGTTTCGTTCACCACTTAATAATAGAATAATGAAAACACCCATATGTATCAAACCAACACGAGCTGCAAATTATGCTCAGTAAAAATATAACAGATCTATCCTATCGCCTTTCTGAAAACTTTAACATAACAAATCTAAAAATACTCCATATTTCACACCTGGATCATTGCGAGAAGCAGTAACGTGAAATAATATCGGTACAAGCACTTCCAGAACATCACTTGTTTTCAATAAATAAAACATGAATTTCTGAAATATTATGTTTTCAAAGTACTGTACGAAATCTTGAACATGTGCATAAAATTAAAATGTCTAGTATCAGTAAAAAAAAAAAAAATCAATAAACCATCACCTGATTATATTCACAGCATTTCCAGAGCAAAACGAGGAGCTCCTGATGACATGTTATTTTTTTTGTAGAATTCGGAAGATACGTAGCAACTAATGGATTGGTCAATAAACGAGTCATGCCTTTCAACATGAATTCAAAGTCCTCTTCGCGATGAATCCTTGACAAATAATTAATGAAAAAATTGTCAGCATACTCGTTTTTCTGAAATTGATTCCTCTACACAAATTATGCATCTGAAAGTTAACTTTCAACAATTTTTTGGAAAGGCTATTACTTTGTCAGACGATTGTGTCTCACTATCCAAGCACACGATAAGTACTTGCAATGCAGTCTGCATAAGTGGTTCTCTGCTGTCCGTAAAAAGCAAATAATTATAAGGTACACCGTAACCAATCGGATCATATGCGCAAATCACATTAAGCAGCGAAGTAAAAAGCGGTAGAACATGACGATTTTCTGCAGATGTGAATCTCGCTATCCATCTCATTCTATTTTCATCTGAAATTAAGAAAACAATTTACTGTCATAATCCAAGTCTAACTTCAGAAGTCCTAAATGTATTATTAAAATGTTGTACTTGCAACGATGATAATTTCTAAAGCTGGAGTGATGACAACAAATACATCCTTCTACCCCTTTAACTATGTAGCAAACAAGTTGACGAAACTGAACCTCTTTAATTCAAATCTTACCAATAACTGGGACATAGATGACTTCTGAAAAGCATGTGAGCAAAAGTTTGAGAATTTCAGTCCGCCGCTGATCATGTTCGGCTATTTGCGGTGGTTTCGTCGCAAAACCAACGCCAGCTTCCCATATATATTCACAGCTATCAATTGTACTTAAATCATCCGAGCCTCCCTGAAAACTAAAAATGATAATTCGCCGCTGAAATGAGGAAAGTAAATATAAAATAATTTGTGAAATTATCGAAAAACTAATGGAGGGCTTAAATATTAATCTCACATGTCAGTGAAAGATAAATAAATCCTCCATGACCTCAAATATGCTGTTTCCTTTCATTAAAAATATTTCTTTGAATAAAAGTAAGCAGTACCGAATGGTTTCTAAGAGATGAAACGGTGAATTCAGGACGAAAGAGTAAATCGGTGAGAGCAGATATCAGTGTGCATGCTAATGGCTGATGGGGAAACTGTTCGTTTTCTTCTGCTGGTGGTAATGACCAAAAGAATCCTTTCCAGTCTGAGTCTTCGAATAAGTATGGACAAATTCTTGTTAGAAGTCGAACACAATTCAGTACCTAATAAAAAAATTTCGTGCTTTCGAATCAAAAAAATTTCATAATTAAGTACTGCATCTCAAACTTTTTCGAAATTCAAAGTGGCAGCGAAAACTTGGCTTGGCCAAGAATTCCAATAAGCTTCATCAAGCCAGAAAGGATAAAAAAAATTTTGCACAACCGAATTGAGTAATTAAATGATTCGAAGTTTTTGCATAGTGATCGAAGATTTAATTTTCTGACCGAATTTAAGAACAAATCCAAAATACCTCTGTTGGCGATATGGATGACAGAAAATTACATGCTGTCGTTATTCGATTCACAGTTTTATAACACAAAGCTGCCAGGTTGTTTGGAGAATTATCACGCAATGAACGGACCTGAAAATATCCTCGAAATGAGGGCAATTAAAAATTTGTTTTGAAAAAAATGATGTCCCATGGATACATTGATCTAATTTCTTGCATGTTGCTAACCATTAACACTATTCAAATGCATAATTACTAAAAATTTTCTCTGATCTTTACTAGCCAAATCAGATAATTCCCGAAAGCATCAGACTAACATCGCCCGCTGTGATTAGTGCAAAAATATCCGCAGCACTGTTCATAGTAGAGCCCCATAACTCTTCCCAAAACGCATCCTCTTCTATTTTCGATTTTTTTGTTGTAAGTTCGATCACTGCTTTGCGAAAATTAATTTTACTCCCAGAATTACCCATTATTCAATGCTTCGAATTTATTTTGTTGACTCTAGAATGCAATCAGCAAGAATTTTAGTAACAAAATTACGACACAAACACGCGAACACTATGAAGCAGATATAACGGATTTAATTCTACTTGAACATATTATTTCCTAGACAATTCAACACGCATCACGTGAAAAATGGATGGAAATAGCATTTAAACAAAATACTAAAACTTTCTTGGATCGGAAAAGATGTAGGAAAAATATGTCAGAGGAAGGAATGAAACGAAAATGTTTTGCAAACGATTCTTGCAAATATGTCAGGACTCAGTCTCCAACCTTATATCTTCCAAATACTTCTACGCAAGCCATTCCAAGGCATGGTATTTCCATAGCAAGCTATACTAATGACGTCAACAACGTAATCGTACACGAGAGGGCAGGACAACTGTTCGGAAAAGTCAATGCTACCCCATAACACTCGGAAACAAAACACAAAGCACGTCAAAATGCTCAACAAGGGGATAAAACAGTTTGTGACGCGCCGTTGCATTATGACCGCTGATTCTGTTGCATGGCAGACAATGGCGGGCGCGCGTGACAATACTGTTCGATTACGTGTGGGTGACAATACTGTTCGATTACGTGTCTATTGCGGTGATGTTGGACGGCGTCTTCATTGTATTACAAATATCCGCAGTGATGTCTTTAAGAACGGATTTAAGCGTGATAATGGAATAAATCGGAAGCTATCGTTTAGGTACTGGAAAAATTCTCGGCATGTGATACGGCAGCAACTTGTCCATTAGGGAAGAAATTTCACTCTGCCAGTAGTGAATGAAATAACATTTTCGATCAAATGTGGCCAAGATATCCGAATAAGCAGACTTTAACGGAATGCAACCGAAGTTATGATTTATTAACGTTGAATGGGATGAAATATGATAGATTAAGACTTGATCACTTAGTCGTATCCATCACTGCCACTTCTATCTTTTTGGAATCAGGTCGAATTATTCGATTAGACAGCAGTCAGATTGAGATGGGTCGTGGTCTACTTCCCAGCCTCGAATTAGCGTTCAGTCTTCAGTACAAAGGACAGTGTTAATTAGTGATATTCAGGCGAATGTCGTGACAATGTTTGGCAAGGCACTATTGTGAATCGACTTTGGGTCGAATGATCATGATTTACTTGGACTGTTTAGTTCATTTCACCCAAACTGGTGAATTTTCCATAATTCAAGTCACTTGGACTCTGATTGATTCATCGCAGTGTTCTGCATAAAGTTCATATATGTATGTATGTCCGCAGTGTTCTGCATAAAGTTCATATATGTCCTCAGTGCTCTGCATTCCTCCATTTCCAAGCTTCAATTAGATGTTAAAATTAAACATCAGTGGAGAGAAAATAAATACATGGAATGATGAATTATCAATTGCGATTTTCCTATTATGATTGACTGAACGCTTGCTTGCTTTTTAGCAAAAATTTATTACTGAAATATACGCAGAGGAAAATGTCGACAAAACACGTGAAAGCTTTCTCTGCCGCCTAAATTTTTGCATCCACTAATCTCGACATTAAATAATCTAACGTGACGTATTTCAGATTTATTTAGACAATTTTGTTATCACTTTAAATTTGCTGATGATTTTACTTTCGACAATTTTTCTTGTCGAAATTCTAGCCACATGACCATTCAGGGTTTATTTTGTGATTCACTTTGATATTAAAAAAAAAATTCTTTTTTAATGCTTCTGAATTACTGAGAGGAAAAAAGAATGAAATTTATTACAACAAAGTATAAAACAACTGTGACAAAATGATGATAAGCGTCAACCACCTTTCAAGTTTGTTCGTGAAAAATAACTTCATTTTGTTGATTAGATTCAAATGGTGCTGCAAATATATATTTTTAGGTGTAGATTTTTTGATTAATTATATGCTTAGCAAGGCAACTGCACCACTTCTATCACTATTTTTACGTCCTTAATTCATTTAAAAGTATCGAGATCAGATAAACTTTCAGCCTCCAGCTGTCATAAGAATGAATGGGGAAGATAAAAATAAATAAATGGGAAGTAAAACATTCTTTGAGAGTTATTCTCAGAAACACTTGCGATATCCTGGCAATATCGATACCATTTTAAACAAATAAAGTTCAGTAATAAAAACATGCCTTCTTTTTCTAAAAGTTTCTTGTAGCACAAGTGACTTGTAAAAGCTCAGTGCTTTTTTTTTTAAGAAATCAATATTGAAAATGCAAAAAGCTTAGCAAAACAAGTCTGACCATTATTGTCTTAAATTTTGTTTATAAAGAATTTTTTGATATTTAAATAGTATAAAAAATAGTATAAAACTCACTATAAGCTCTGTAGAATTCATCACTATAAGGCCATCCACGTCGAATATGTTCGAGAAGGTATTCCCGCGCCAAGGCCCGTAAATCATTTGGTGTACGACGAATTTTCAATGAAAATGCTTGTGAAACGGCATATCCTCCAGCATTGTGCGGTTTGTATCGATTCATTACATTTCCATCTTCCTGTGATTCTCCAGATAGTGGTGTCAAGCTTTGGTATTGGATTTTTTTCTGTAAAAATATTTGAAGAAATTAGATTTCCATTCATTTATATGACGAATATTTTGTTGATATTGTTGAAGTTGATAATATTTGTTCTTGTTAAAAAATATCCTCACCTAATTTTTGGACGTTTGTCTCTATAATGCAAGTTATTATGTATTACTCATCTTTACAGCATTTTTCTCATGAAGCAACTTCTGATGTGGCAAATGTTTCCGTTTTATTAATTAAAACTCAGCTAAAATTGTTATGTAGGGTAAAAAAATTCAGTTATTCACTTCAAATATAAATTACATTTGGTTTTCCGAATGCTTTAGATGCTGACGTCGAAGTGATTACTGTTGGCGTTACTGTTGTTGTGGTAGTTCTGATAATTGTGGTTGAGGAAGTTGTGGGAATAGTAGTTGAGGAATTAGTAATCGCATTGGATGTATTCGCATTATTAGGTTTAATTGATTGCTGAGAATTTCTGTGCTGATTATCAATTGGCCTCTCACCAGAATGCATGGCCAAACTATCCTCAGTTGACGTTGTTACCTCCAAATTAGTCTGTTTTGCCTATAAAATTTTGCTACTGCAAATATATCAATGAATGATTTGCAAATTTTATTTGAAGTATTTTAAAGCAGATTTAAAATCTTCAATAATGCACATTTCGTAAAGTGGAAATGTCGTCAGTGTTTCTTGTCATCGAAATCTAGCAAAAAAAAAATTTGCAAAATGAACTGTACATGTGTAAATTAGTATCATTTATGGCTGCTAATGGTTGTGAAAAATTTTAGGTGAAGAGAAAAGTTGTATCCTTGAATTCTAGACACTTGGGATTCAAGGATATTCTCATTGAAGATTTGAACAAAGCCACCTCAGAATCACTTTCGTCAAGGATTGGTGAACTAGCGACATTTGATACATTAGCACTTAAGCGATTGTCGTTTTGTGATAGTTGATTTTGCTGCAGTTGGTGTTGAGCGATCGTTATTG
Source organism: Onchocerca volvulus (assembly GCA_000499405.2). Taxonomy (NCBI): domain Eukaryota; kingdom Metazoa; phylum Nematoda; class Chromadorea; order Rhabditida; family Onchocercidae; genus Onchocerca; species Onchocerca volvulus. The sequence goes on along the minus strand of HG738138.1, from coordinate 10,648,685 downwards.
GCGTATATTTTAGAGCACTCCATGTGATGTCTCCTTCCTTCTCATGTTTTTCTTGTAAGATTTTCTTGATCATTGTATCATCATCAATAGCTCTTTCTTCACTTTCACAACATATCGGTGTATTTAGTATTTTGTAGCAAAAACGTCCCGGCTGAAACAAAATTATGAAAATTGAGAACCGAACAGAACAGAATTTATATAAGATCAAAAGCTGTCATATACTATTATACTTTGTATGACATCAATCGTATTTATTACTATTTTTTATTTTGTGATCGGTTTTTAGTGTTAATGAGACGATACTTCCGAATCCATAAATAAATTTCTTGGCTTATTTTAGGCTCTTAACTGTTTTGATTTGTTCTGTATAAGCTGTGTATGCCACAATTATAGCCGTAATTTGATTGCATTGCGTGACGAGTTGAGAGCCTAAGTTGCATCAGATATTACTAGTTTTTTAAACTCCTCTTAAGTGTGATAAAGAAATTACTTTATGAGCGCAATCTTCTTCATTGCATGACAGTGGATCTCCATTACCATTAAGTATAGTGAAGGCAGGTTCCGGGCATTCTAAATTTGGTATATTGAGAAGCTCGTTACTCAATGCAATTGGTTGGATTATTTCATCAGGAGAATTCAATTCCTTTAATGAAAGAGTATCGTAAGGTTCCTCAGTGATAGATGGTGATCCTTCACAACATATTGAATATTTCCCGACGTTAAGACATTGCATGGAACTCTAAAAATTTTCACTTTACTGTTACACGAATTAGATTTCAACATGTGTAACTTTCCAATAAGATTTTGATACAATTTGTTGGAAACTAACTTCAAATAGAAACAGTGAAATGAGTGGAAAATTTAGAAAAGGTGGAATCCCCAAAAAAAAAATCTAGAAAATGAGAAATTCCGCAAAGAATTTAGAAAGTAAAGAATTCCGATGATAAATTTAGAAAGTGAGGTATTCTATGAAAAATCTAGAAAAAGAAAGATGCCACGAAGAATCTAGAAAATAAAGAATCCCCACGAGGAATCAAGAAAGACTTTCAATCGAATAATTTGGGCTTAATTTAAATTTTCCATGCTCATGTCACATGAATCACCTGTGGGCAGTCGTGAAGACCCGGAATACAAATAAGGGGCAAACCAGCATCTGTAAGTATTGTAATACCAGGTGAGGGACATTCAAGGATAGTATCCAAATCAATTTCTTCCTCTGTTGGACAACATTGATAATTTGTACCGGAAAAATAACAGGAATATCCTGGTCCACATAATCCTTCATGCCCTGAAATACTGAATCTTTGAACCGACAAATCTGAGATATCAGAAGCCGAGTAATTCAGTCAAAATTTTCAGTTGCAAATATTAGGTATAAGAACGAAAGGTATTGGAGTTCAAGAAGTAATTGAAATAATTACCTTCTAACAGATGTAACAGGAATTTCATAAAGTTAAAAAAAAAAATGTATAAAAGTGGACCTGGCAAACAATGCTTTATGGCACCAATAACGTCGATTTCAGGCAATTGAGAATTCGGACAGTATCGATTGCTATATTCTGTAGTTAGTATGACTTCAATAGGATTCTTAAGTATTGGTATAAGTTTCATCAATGTAAAGATTTTTTCTCTACTTAAAGAAAAGGTTAAAATAACAGGAAGTTTACTTCATTCGGTAGAAATTTTGTGAGAATTTTATTTGAAATTTCGATTTCATTGAAAAAATTGTCAAATTTAGCAAAGAAATTCAATTGTAAGATTTATAATTCAAAATTTAGAGGTCATTTTTGCATTTTCTTTTTTGCAGAGTTTTAGATATCCTGAAAAAGAATGCATATTGGACATCCTTTACGATGACTTCTGTTCCGTGCTGAAGAAATCAGAAGGATCACTGAAAAATAATAATATTAACTGAAAAAGTTCAGTTCTTTATCCGGGAAAGAACAAAAGGATGCTACAACACCGCAGAATGACCAACAGGTAATTATGCGAGTATTAAAAAGTTAGCAACATCTCACTTTCAATCTTATACAACTTCTTGTCGTAAATAACTTAAATACGAAAAAAAACATGGAATGATTTCAAATGCATAAGTACCTTTCACAGATATTTCCAGTTAAAATGATTTCAAAAAAAAAGAAAGGATAGAACATATCTGGATATTATTAGCATCAAATTGTCTTTAAATTCACCTGGCAATGGGATAAAAAAACTTGATTTCTTAAAATTGCTGACAACAGAATTATTGTACTGAATAACTCATTTAATTTGAATATTATGTTAAAAGGAAAAAAGCAAAGAATACCTCTGGAGTGCACCAAGCATGCAATAACACTGAGTAAAGTAAGTTCACCGATTAGCTGCCGGTACATAACCGACAAGGCAAAACAAAACAGGCATAAATCAACTCCGATTTTCAGCCAACCTAAAATCATTTAGGTCACAAACAATGGCCCACTTTTTCAAAACCACCCATAAACAAAGACGGATTGTATCAGACCTCTCCTTTCATTTCTATCCCCACAAATTCCATCTCATTGTAATTCCTGATTTCAATCCTCCCTCATCTTTTCAATATGAAAACAATCACTAATTGAACTATTCGCATCACAACAACTTTAAAGTTTCATTCTTGCACATCCTTTCTGTCGATTGACACTCATTTTGTCATCTATAAAAGAAACATCATGGTACCTTTCTTAGAAATATATCAAGTTCTTCGGTGATAATATTACTATATTATCCTGGTAACATCCAAAATGTGACAATACTACCCAAACTAATAATAAATCAGTACAAACTTCGTATATTTAGTTCTCGTGAGTGATACGAGGAGCTAGCAAAAATGTAAGTCTCGTCATCTGGCAGGTTTATTTCAAAAACTGAATAGATAATGCACAGCAATTCATGATTATCATACCCAATTTTAAAGAAAAATTTTGTTTCATAATTTATATTGAAAAATAATTTTTCCTTTGATTACGGCATCTTGAATTTTGAAAATATAAGTTTTTTGATTAATATGAGTAAAATTCAAATTTCATTTCCTAAATATTGAATTTAGTAATTTAAGTACTAATATCTTTAAGCAATAATTGTTATCGTTTTTTAGCTTTTATAAGCTATAAATAGTTTTAAAATTTCTAAATTTTAAATAGGCCTATTAAAGTTCGCTACTGCTATTCTAAGTATAGTTTCTTTCAACTATATTTTCTTTGGATTATGATTTTGAGCTTCGATTTAGAACACTTACAATTTGCCCCTAAAAACAAAACTTTAAAATCATAATTCAAAAACTGAACTACTAAAGCGCAAACAGTTAGCAGTCAATGACTTCATCATGTTAGCGATTTGATGCATATTTCTTGGCGCATATATCGATCAGTAGTTTGTTCTATGACTTTTAAATAATTTATAGAAATACGATTCGCCAAATATTAAGTCAATAAATCCGCCAATTTTAAAGCTTCGAGCCGCCCGAAAGCTCAATTGTTAGCTTTGCAAAACTCAAAAAGAGGTTTCGTCATAGTATAAATATTACTAACAGACAGACTATAGCACATATAAAATTGATGCTCAATGGGCAAAGGTCAATCTGAAAATCTGCTACCTTCTTTATAAGCTTATTCTTTGAACGAACTATTATTATTTTTACTTGCACCTGATCTTCATGATTCTTATGCGAATATTCCATCACACGGAAATCTATTCCTTTGGCACATAATTGTTCTACAGAATAACATTTCATAATACTAGTAATTAATGCACAAAATAAAATTTGTTTTCTTTAATGCACTTGTTTCATTTCTTAATATCACTAATAATTAATTTATATTAGTGACAAAATTAATATCACCAATTAATCCGAATTTCGTAAGCACTGGGATTATAAATAAAAAATATTTCTTATGGCTTTCTACAAATCATAATTTTTCTTTTGCATACAAAAATAGCGATCTAATGGAATAGATGAGAATCAATTTACTTATAAGAAACTACAAAAATAAATTGTTTAATTTGGAAGTCGTTGTTATCACTAAATTTCAAATATATGATCTTCTAATAATCACATACATACATAAATATAAATATACATACATACACGCACACAAACACATACACATACACACATGAAGTTTCCTAACATTTGAAAACTTAAATTCATCGCAATATTTGTTGAACTTGCGGTATTTTCGATGTATTAATTTATTAAAAACATTGTGAATGGCATAGAAAATATATCAAAAGTAAGGTTTTACTTAAATTAAAAATGAATGCAAAAATTTTAAAAATAGAATTGCAGTTTACATAACAGAGAAGAACCAATCAATGTAATAAATACATTAGAAATATAATAATATAATTATCAAAATACACAAAAAAATTAACAGTTAAAATTAATAAGCATATTATTGCTTAGCACCTGTCTTCCGAGCTTTAAATCATTCGGAAATTTAATTTGAATCAATTGTGCATTCTCATGTTTAATAAAGGAGAAAATCGAAAATCTGGAATAATGATGAATTGAATATGTTACTTTTTCAGGTCTTTATTCTGGATTACATATGCATCAGCGAAGTATTTTAGTGTTAAATTCTAAGTTTTCGTAAATTTTTAGTCTTTTTTTTTTTTTAAGAAAATTGTACCCAAAAAGTTGGGAAAGTCTTCTAAATTGTCGCATCTAATTCAACGAACAATTTTAAATATGTAAGTAATGAACTACAAAAATCAGACATGGAAAAAAATGTAGTTGAGAGTGAAAAGTTGGCGATGTATTCCATAAATTGAGAGCTTCACGATAAAGAGATGACGAATGCAAATCTCCGCCAAATTCATCCAAACAGCAGGTTAACCCGCAGCAGTATTGAACATAACGTTGACATCTGAAGAAATCGAACTTAGTTTCATTTCAACAATTTTAAAATGCGAACGAAAGACAATATTGTGTAGTGAGTTAATTATCCGCCGTAAATTTGAACAATTTTTGTTTTACTCTTTTAATCAAAATGCTAAAATGATTTTATAAATTTTACAAATTCTTACTGATAAATAATATCATATATGGGTGATTCATCCACATACTCTAAATTTTCTCGTTCATTTGAATCCATATGATACAAACAGGTGTCTCGTGTTGGTAAATAATTGAAGTTATCCTAAAACAAAATACTGAGAAAAAATTTTCAAGAAATCAAGAAATCTTGTACTTTCAACTACAAAACATTTTTTGCTTGAAAATCTACTGAAAGTTTTAATGTGAGAACACAATACCATGTAGTAATATTTCGTTCCCAGCCAGTAGTTGCGTCGATATCGAGAAAGATAAATGCGATCGTTGAACGCTTCAATTTTGCGTATCGCATATCCTTTCAGTATGTAAGTAGTAATTAATTGTAATATATCCTGATTCGTTTCATTATTACCGCTAGTTGCTTTACCTCCATAAAGGTTTCTTAATAAGAGAAGCTGATTTGCTTAATTTCAAATTTTGTCGAAATTAATCTCTTTTAGACTAAATGTAAAAGTTATATATTATATTTTGTATGGAATACTATTTCAAAAATAACATTGTCGTAATATCTCATGAAGCGAACTCACTGTCACAACTCATTTGTCATATGATATGCTAATTGGGCAAAGGTCTCATAAAAAGATAAATATTAATTGATAAATTATTTATCAATTTATCAGCGTTATGCATATTTGAAAGTTCTGAATCAGCGAATACAGTAAGCAATAACCTGACTTTCGATGGTTGTGGCTGTCTGAAAAATCATAAATTTCAGTCGAAAATTGACAAGTACTGAATCACTGAATCAGAGAAAACACTGCTACAAAAAATTGTATGTAAATTCTGGAATTTTAAACAATAAAACTGAGCTATCACAAACAACTTAAAAGTGATTTTCGTATAAATCTATATAATTAAAATTTGTCAAATTTGTCAAATATCGTTAAAAATACCTTATTCCGAATAAAAAAAGCTAGCATTTTAACAAAAATTTCATCAAAACCAAAAGTGTCAAGATTTTTTCGAAATTATATGATAGTAATCTAATCAGGATATTCACACAATTTTTAACATTAAATTTATGTGAATTAAATTTTATCGGATTTCAATTACTGCAGTTTTTCATATCTTTACGCATGAATTCATTTTCCCTTAAAAATCAACGAATTTATTTGAGATTTAAGGTAAAATATATTTTTTAATCACTTCAATGAATTGTGCATTGTTCATTTATTGATCTAAATGGAAATATTGTGATTTAAATAAAAATTATACAATTTTATTTATTTTAGCCTACCTTGCTCTGTCGATGACTGAACTGCATGCAAACTTTACTTTATATATGAGCAGGAATAGGAAGTGATGGTAAAAAGTATGAATTGCATGCATTGCTGGTCTTATGTGTTTGTATATTCGACGCTTTCACTCGTCAAATATCGATATTTGTTCAATCGATTCATCTATGTTGTTGATAACAGCACTGAAATGCTGCTTGCAAGTTCTATTTGATCAAAAGATGCAACTGCAGCTGCATTTCGATGTACAATCATCTCAATATATTGTTAGTAACGATTTAATTAATATGATTGGAATGCTTTTTTTTCACTCACTGATGTAAGCAATAAGTTATCATTATCGTAATCAAAATTATCATTATCATAATTCAAGTTATCATGATCATAATTCAAGCTGCAGTATAATTTGTGAATGCGAACTAAAAATTTTAGTTACTTTTTATCAAGTAAATATAGTAAAACTGTACAATTTGTACACCTGCAGCATTTTTTAATGTCAAGAAAACTTTAAATTTTTATAGAAATTAAATTTCATTTATATATATACCAACAAAATGAATTCAAATTTTTGCATGTATTTTTGGATTATTCTTTTTTTGGGAATATTCTTCAATTCTAAAATAATGCGTCGATAAAAAAAATAATTACTACTTATTATTATGAAAATAACATTTTATATGCTTATTATTTCTCGGTAAGTAACAATTCGATATTTTTTCTTCCTCTTTTACACTCTTCATAAAATTTTTATCCACCGCAGAATCGTTATAGTAATATGAAAATGACTGAAATATATATATATTTTTTTCATTTTCAAAAAAAATACTCGAAATTTTTCCGATATATAGAAATATAAGCGATTTGAGGCTGCTTAAACATATTTCAATACTAAAATGAAACTATCAGGTATAGATGCGTTTATTATATTTATTTAAGAAAAAAAAAGGCAGAATTACTCCTGAAAACATAATAATTGATCTGTTTCCATTTTCATCGAATATATATTTGACAAATTTGTCTAGAACATCGTTAATTATACGTTATCATCTCAAATTGCTCAATGGAAAATCTCAGAAGACTTAATGTCAGATAATTTAATATCAGATAGCATTTGCAAATGATTCAGTGAAAAGAAATTTTTTCCAAATAATTGTGCATGGACAAAATGAAATATTAAAATGTAATTACAATTCATTTTTCACTCCATTCAGTTTCTTTTTTTGGCTAAAACTTCAACTTTTTTGATTAATAATTTAGAAAACAACAGAATGTTCTTTCGTAAATTTTACTGCCAACTAAAATGAAGCTTAAAATATTTTTTTATTATAATCATTCATTCTCTTATTCCTTGAATTTCATAACGAACATTTTTTTTTTTGTCAATCAGGAAACCTAATTACGAATGGAAAAAAAATTTTAGAACGTGACACCCTTTTAACAATCTGTCTCACTCTTCTTTGTTTCGAGCAATATCTGCAATGTTAAACTCGGACAAAAAATAAATTTTTTTTTCTTTCTATTTCTTGAGAAACATATTTCTTTCTATTTCAGCACAAACCTATTTTTCGGTGCAAAATTTACACTAATTTCATAAATTTCTACCATTGGAAGAAATGTGGAGAAGAAATTATATGCTGCAAAATAAATATTGCCTTTCGTTAATTTAATCACTGAATTTATTTCTTTCATGTTGCCAATTGATGTAGATTAAAGAAATTTGACAAATTTAAGTCTGCGTGTCAAAAAATAATAATATATAAGCCTGTAAAAACCGCTGGGATATGAATATGGGCAATTACGACTGAGATATTCCGGTAAATCACGGTATCACTGTGATCGTTTTCGACTGAAACGAAAAAAGGACAAAAAGATAAAAAGGCATGCCATTTTCCAGCTTATTCCGATACAAACCTATTAATTATTTCACAAGAAAATAAATTCTCAAAATGTGAATTTTTTAAAAATCATAAAATTTTGCACCGACTGATCAATAATCAACACATTTCTGGTATAATAAATATGAAATTCAGAAAATTTTAAATAAATTTTTGCAACATGCAATCATTAGAGAATGATGATGATAATTATTATTATTTATAGAATTATAAATTCACATCGATGAAATTGTCGCTGAATGATGATAGATGTATGCATTGAAAATATTCGATCCTTTTCGCAATCAATATTAAATTAAAAGAAAAACAAAACAAAATTTGTTACTTCAAACTACTTGTGAAGTACATTTTTTATCTGAAACTTCTAAACTCCTAATATAAATATCCCAAACCATATTAATGCAAAGATTTTATCGAGAAGTAATAGTTAAATAGCATTCATCTAGGATTATTTTATGCATCAAATTTCGTATCATAAATCTATGCTACAAAAAGATTGCTGAAATGATATTATTTGGACAGGACAATACCAGTTTTACCCATTAGCAATATCACCAACAACAGCTGATTGTAAGATTGCCGATTATTCAGAATTTTGTTGATTGCTGAGTATTTATGATGGATGGATAAACACTTACACTTGCAACTAGAAAAGTTGCAAAGATTTTTGTAAATTTGAGAGAAATTAAAAAGCAAATTGCTGACATCTAAATTCATTTTTTCAAAATTTTTGCATACTATCATAATAAAATATTAGGATTCTCAATAAAATATTCCATAGCAGAAAGATTTTGTTTGTGGTATTTCTCCTCCAACAATTCATCGGAATGAACTTTATCCTAAAGCTGCCATCTTCCTAAATTTAAATTTGTATATGAATTGAACTATAGCATCGTGAAAATCGAGTGTAGATTCATTTATGTTAAATTGTGCAAGAAGGACAAAAAGTGCACGAAGTGCTATTTGGCAACAAATTTCACCTCTTCTAAAAATGATAAATTTATTTTTTGATTGGAAAAACTTTGATGTTATCGTTTGTAACAATTAATTATTGAAATGATTTTGCACGTCAAAAATAGGTGTGCATCCTGTCTTGTTAATATATCATACCTTTGTTTGCAAATTCTGCATACATTTATAACTGAAAAATTGGAATTTTTTCTCCCGTGAAAAATTAAAATTCCTTCAATGATAGGTAATTATTGTTTGCCAGAAATTAATTCGGAAAAGTGGAACATTTTTACTTGAAATTTCAAGTTCGGGTATATATATTTTGTAATAATTCATTGTTTTTGTTTTTATTTTCTCGAACTGGCTGCAAAGAGAAGGAAATGCTTTCGAAGTGAGATGAGAATCGATCGGAGAGAAGCAAGCATTAAAGAAGAGATTCAGATTCTTAGTTGAAGGATAAAGTGATATCCAACAATTCTTCCGAGGTGCAAAAATCTGTTAGATTTATCTTCGCTTTAAATACATTAATTGATTCTTCTTACATATTCGTCTAGATATTGGGAGTAATATTAATTATTCATTCAAAAGTTTACTTCATAGATCGTCTAATTGTACAGAGATCGATGTAACCCAAATCTCACATTTCCGTGGTCAATATTACTGATACTCAAAACGATTAATGATTAATAATGATCGAAATGAAGTTAATTCTCGAATTAATGGTTTTTTAGAATGGTGATTTTGGCAATTATTAGGATAATGAGATAGCGTGAAATTTAACTGAAGAGAAACTTTGTTTCTTTAATTAATACGGATGATTGAAGGATCAGATATGGATGGTCACACTATATACAACTCATTTCTTTCTATTTGTATTATTTAGTAGGGATTCCCAGACTTGAAATTTTGATAATGTTCATTTTGAGAATGGTTGACCTTCTCTTGCTCCTGTTAGATTTGAAATATTTTATTAGACATAATTTTTAGACTGCAACAACTTGAACAGCAATGATACAACTTGACATTCTAAGCTTCAATTTCTTATCGTTTTAATCATTAAAGAATATTTCGCATTTTCAGCACTTAATACAGAACACATGTTATGCATGTTTGATAAAAAATAATAAGCATTAGAAGATCTGAAACGCATTCAATTCTAAGGTCTACCAGAATAATGATATTGTGGCCAAGTAATCACAGAAGCAAGGATTTCATTATGCATCAACAGATAAAAACAAATATGCCAGAAGAACTTTACAACTTTTTCGGGAAAATATTGGTGATGGAACAATGTTTGTTTTGAGCTATAACTGATATACTAATGGCACCAACGTATCGGATTTTTCAGAATTTCGGAATAACGGAAATGTTGAATGTTAAATAATTACAAATGAAGCTATTCGGTGCATGTGTACGAAAAAACTGCTAAAGAAGGCAAGTTCTTGATAAATAAATAAGAATTTGTAATCATTGTTCGATAGCGGCTACAAATGAGTGCTTTTTTGCTCCAAGATCAATAAGATATTGAATTTGGAAAAACTTGCTAGATTTCCGACAATAAATAATTCGAAATCGAATGTTTTTGTATACATAGTCGAAAGGTTGCGACTGTTTATTCTTTTGCAAAATTCTCAAACTTGCAGTAGTTTTGAAAAAATTCAATTGATGAATCATTTGATTATATTGTGTAAATGTTATTTTCGAACATAACTTATACATAAATACGCCCACACACACGCAAAAACAAAAAATTTTGCTGAAGAGCAACACTCTCATATGTTAACAATTCGAGAATATTGAAGAGATGTGTAGAAATATCGAATTTTCTCGTCAGTTTTCTCGCATCAGCATTTCTTGAAATTCATTTGTTATTTTTAGTACCATCGATTAATTGAAAAATCGTTAAACTATATCACATTGTTGAGCTTGGACTTAAGTCTATCTCAAAGTGACATAATATGTGCAGTGTTGTATTTTGCCTAATGTTTCATCAACTATAAAGAATGAGAATATTGCAGAAATATTAAAATTCAGGATTAATTTGTTCAAATGTAAGTTGACTTGAAAATGATTCATAAAGCCAAAGTCTTTTTGCTACTTTTTGATCGCCTATTCTGGATGAGGATATTTCCAAAAACCTGAATAAAACTGTTCCAAATCCGGAAAATCTCTCCATTACGCTGATATCTGCCACGTTTTAGCCATCAAAATATTGAAACAACTTTATCCGAAGCTAACAGTTAAAATCATTCGAAAACCACAGTGATGTTCTCAGGATGGATGATTCGAACAAGCCCGAAACAAACGATGACCACTCCGAAAAGTTTCAAACCAAGAAGTATCCCATGAAATTCGATCTATCGTAATCTATCTGAAGTTTATTTGAGCTTTTGGAAATATTGCCGCATAAGACCACACACGAAGTTTGGAAACCATAGTTGAGTATCTATCGAACACAAAGAGAGTAGAGGGTATCATTGAAAGACCACCTGCAATGTTTCCTTCAATGAGATCAGTGTGGCGCATTGTTCCTTCGTAGCACAAATTGATGTATAAATTTCTATTTTTGAACTTCTGAAAAAAATTCGGAGCAGTAAATGTTAAAATATGCTTTTTTTTTATCAGATCATCTTTTGCGCGAAAATGGAGTTAATAATTCACTTTTGCTTGATCTTTACTCTTCTCGGGCAGTTCATTTCCATTCGAATGTATTTGGTATTTTCTGTAGACACCCGGTGAATGTCGTAACTTCGCACCACATTAGCTATCTCAAAAAGTATCACATAGATAAGAGGTCAAGTATCCACTTAACAAGCATTGATGCTTCTTTCTTTCATCAAATCGAAGCTTTTTATTTATAGCATGTTTCAAAGGCTTTCCCACAATGATGTTTGTACTGCAACTGTTGAATTGATCTCGATACATCACTTAATACCTGAAAATGTGAACAAAACTAATTTTTTAGACGCATATAAGATCAATAAATTCTACTTCCAATCGAAATTAGAGTTGACCGATCGAAAAGATTCAAGCAATTCTAAATGGTCAGATCTACGTGATTCGATTTGGTGAGGAACCAAGACATCGTTCAATGTTACGTTTCTTTCGAAATTAACAATATTATACTGCAGATAGAGAGTGCATATTTGTTGATCTGAAACCGGTTTGACAGCAGTACCTTACTAAACACGAATATATGAACAGATAAACGTGTGAGCTCTGAAATCCCTAAGGAATACGACAAAAATTTCAAAAATAACTTTGAAAATAAAAAAAACTTTAATAGGTTGTGAATGATGGATATGAACATTTTTCTCTTTGCACCTAATTTATCAGTTGTATGAATGCCATCTATATTGCTGCTGTAAATGAATTGTGATAAATGCTTGCTTTATTTTCATGCAGATTAGCGAGAATTACAGCAAAACACTAATAACAAAACATCACAAAACGTTAATATCTCATTAAATCACTTAATTGTTTCTTAGGAAGAAGAGAGATGATGGCATTTTGATGCTATCAGTTTGCAAATCAATCAGCGCAAGTTTTGATTTTTGAAAGCAAAAAAAGAGGACGATGCTTACTGAAGAATTTAATAAACTATAACTTTATTAAATCCAGTTATAATTCCTAAAAATGCATTGGATCTAATTAGTTATTCTGTATTCATATAGCTTCTCTGACAATAAGGAATGTTTGGAAGGAATGCTTAGCGTTTCCCAGAAACACATTAATTAATAGAAGTGTTATGAATTTTTTTTCAATAACTATTTCGCTTCAATTATCCTGCAATCTCCGCTTACGATAAGTTTTTAGTTCAATTGATAAGCTTAAGCCTGCTTCAACATCGATAACTATGATTAATACAAGCTAGCGATAAAAAATAAAATTAGTTTTATAGAATTTAGATTATCACTTGTGCGAAGCATTAATTTTCTGCAATTTATATCCATTATCAAATTATCAAATATAGGAATCGATATAAAAATCAATTAAGACAAAAATTTGCTTGCCGGAATATAAAGCATCCTGAATTACCATTGAGAATAATTCAAGTATATTTGAAGTTCTACGGAAACAGTTTCCGATATTGAAGAGGCCCTTCAAATATTCTTTTTGCTTGCATTCTTAATACATATATATAACTAAAGATTACTTTTCAAGAACCTTGCGGCATAGCTATTACTTAAATTTCGGAATTTAGACTTTATTCCTTAGTTATATTAATTTAATCATAGGGAAATGATAACCATCAACAATTGTTTTCATCACCTACCAAAAAAATTTTGCGAATCAAAAGATACCCAAAATCATGACAGCGAAATATTCTGACTAATTCATTTAAGCTTTAATTTCCAATGATTCTAAAATATGCGAAAAGAGATGAAAATATTAAAGAAAAAAGAGATAGATTGGTAGAAGTAGCTTCATGGTACTGATTTCAGAGAATATTTGTGTCGGACGGATTCCTTTCCTTACAAAATACTCTTCCACAGAATTTACGCTTCTTTTCTGTGATGAATGAAACTCATTAAATATACGTTGTGAAATATATTAAAATCTTGTATAAATGCAAGTATGAAGGATTATTACAGAAGCAATAAGACTATGGACTTAAATTAGGAACGACGCAAAAAAGTCTATTTAATGTTATACAGTTTGCTTATATAACTAATGAACTTTGTCAAGTGTTGCGAATTCGATATCGCGAAACTCCAATCAAATGACAAATTCTCATTGTAAATTAATGTAACCAGTATTATAAATCATTTAACATCTAATATTCCTTTCCCATTTTTTTTTTTTTTTTTTTTTTTTTTTTTTTGGTATTCTTTCATACCGGAAGTGCCTTTGCTGTCAATCACTCACAATACTCATCTAAATTCACATCATTGTCCAATTTCACATCCTAATCTTCTCATTGGATCTTGATTACGATGCTTATGTTGTACTTGAGTCTTTACAGTTTCCGGTGATTAACCCATTCCCATCTCTAACTATATAAATTTGGTTGTATTAAGAAAATAACTATCTTCGAAATAAAAATTTTTATAATTCGGTGTGAACTCGACGATTCGACCCTAAGCAATCCACTCCACCTCCACTATACAACTTAACCCAACTCGCTTGGATTCACTGGCGGTATTAACTATTGATCGACATCGTTCACCAATTCAGAAATATTCACGACATCAATTAAGTCATATCTGATGATTATGGAAATGATATCATCCCAATTTTGTGAATATAATGTACGATGATTGGATGAAGTCAATCGAATTATTTTCGAACGCCTAATGTTTTTAGCTTCCCTTGTCGCTGAAATCGCGAGGAGTACCACAGAATAAGTGATTTCTCTGTTTTTAAATCAATGGTTTGTAACTCTTATGTGTGAATTTATTTCTTTGATCTTGCATCCAATGGCTTCGTAACCTTTGTTCCTATGTTATAATGTAAATCATGTGCTAATAAGGCGCACTCACGCGCTAACAAAGGTGCTTTCTTGTAGATCAAAACTCTACCAGGATCTTTCCTCCATAAATAAGAAGGTATGATTGATATTGTAATTATTACATCCGTTGTTGTATAATCAATTTTTCGTTATAAAGGTTTGACTATCCAAGTTTAAAGTTCGAATAACAATGTCGATAAGAAACAAGAACTCTCAATCACTGTCACGGTCAAAGAAGATCGGCGACAACCCTATTGTGGATGCTATGCACAAGTTTGCTTCTCAAAATTGATGATAAGAGCATCGAAGAAATCGTAAGATCAGAAAATGAGTGACATGCAAACATCAGTGATATTAAACTAAGTCCATTCAATGGTTTTATCATGTTGATATGTTATAGTACTATCATTGCTTGTTTCGAGAAATATATTGAGCATATTTTGGATTGTATTATTATCTATGATATATTATAATTCTGGTATTACTGAGGAAAGTCAGGTAGAAGATTAATGATAAATAATTCGTTAATGAATTTAAATTTCCAATGGCCAAGATCAGAAACTAAAGCACTGATGAATATATGCATATAAAAAAGAGTGCGCGATAAATGAAAAACTAATTTCAAACTCTGTCAATTTCAGCTCGAACTTTTAAGTACAGCTATTTGAATACGAACAGCGAACTGCCATAATAACAATTACGCATTTTGCTACAAGCCAATACCTTGTACGAGAAAATTATCACATCTTGTATCATATCGGGAAACGTAAGTGTACAGGTTATTTTTTTTTCTTTATTTTTTGGAGGAATTAATTGGTTCATGAATTCAAATTTCTTTTTTCATGAAATTTATAAATTTTCAAAGCAATTAATGTCTAAAATGCATAATGATTTTAACAAAATTCTTTAATTATAATTCTCACTTCTATTTATTTGAGAAAGAAATTTTTTTCAGGAATTTTCGAATTACTTTTTAGCTGATAAATATCATTCAGGTAAAAACATCACTCCAAAATCATTTGTCGAAATTGAAAACTCGTAATACGCGACAGATAATAAATTTAGCTTAAATAACGGAAACTAAATCATTGTTTCAACCATTGGTTATGCTGGATATATACAGTAGTATTTTAGCCGTGCAATATTACTTATTTCTTCTTAAGCAAGCCATAATTGACAAAAGAATTTCAAAGTGTAATTAAATGATTAAATTACTGCACTATTGTTTAAATGGATTTTATGCTTGACTTCAAGTGAATGCATTGTTTTTGATGACTCACAAAATTTTGAAATTTTTTGCAAAATTCTGTGTATTAATTAGTGAATCAGACCTTATTTCTATATCTGCAAAAGATGTTCGGAAAAAATAATAAAATTAAATATTTCTTCTAAGACACTTGGCTAATTTAAATTGTAATTAACAAAAGCTCATTTGATTTAATAAGCTAACCTTTTTTGAGCCAAATTTATGATCTTCTACAAACATAAAGGTTATTGATGTTCAATAATGCAACTACCACGTCCTTCAGCGTGCGTCACACAGCAAATAAAATATATAAATGTATTGTATAAGTTAAAAAACTGAAACCAAAAACTTGGTGATCTAAGAGCATAACGTTTCATTCGGATCAACAGTGAGGTCAACTACTACGTTAAAATTATTTGAGATTCGATGTATGTATTGTGCGACATTCAAATCCTCTAAGCACCTACTTTCAGCGGCATTCTTGAATAATTGATGACAGATGAATAAATTACTTGATAATTGAGAATAAGAAATGATCGTTTGAACTTTTGAAAAGCTTTGACAGTGTCGCGAAATCATTTTAAATTTTGTTGATAAGCTCCACATAGCTCTCGGTAATATTAGTGAAGTATGAGGCTAAAAAAACCTAGATGATAACAGAAATATTTCCTAGTTATTATCGGGAAAGTTTCCCATGTTGTCACAGAGAAGGAGGATTAACTTTTTCTCTTAAGATAGAATAAAATCAGATAATATCACGACTGCAATTAATCGCTTGATTGTAGCACGGATGGATTGAATATAGGTGATTTGGTCGAATCGGAAGATACTGATTGTCGAGTGAGTTGAGTGATGAGTTGATTGATTAAGTAACCACTGAGTAAATATTGAGTAGCTACTCAGTAATCGCTAGAAGCTCCTTTTTTTTTTTTTTTTTTATCGATAATCTTTGTCGTGAATATTTCTGAATCGTGCTGAGTGATGTCGATCACTAGCAAAATATCTCCAGTGAGTCTAGGCGAGTTGAGCTAAGTTACGTCAAGTCGAATTGGGTTAAGTTGTGTCGAATCGTATTGGTTGAGTCGCGTCCACACTGTATTATAAAATCTTTATTTGAAGATAGCTATTTTCTTAATACAACCAGATTTGTATGTATTAGAGATGGGAATGGTTTACATTAAACATCGGGTTTGGTTGCAGGGTATTATCAATAATTTTCCATTTATTCTTTTAGCTATTATATCATTTCTTTGCAGTATCATTCTGGCAGTGAAAGTAGGATAATTGATAGACAATCCTTCAATCAAAAGCAGTAGATTATTTCTGTTTTGGCAGCTGCGTTGGTATATTACTTTGAGTTGCTGAATAAATTCTTGTCTTAATGAATCAAAAAGATATCGAAATCTTCGTTGTTCGGATCGAATGTTTCTTCTGGAGAAGTCTTCATCATAAGTAATTGTTTTATTGTTTCATGTTTTGATTTTTTCGTAAGATTTTCGTTTTCAGTATCCATATCGAGGTATCTCATGGTTTCGAATCTTCCAACTCTTCGATATGGACAATAATTTACTATCTCAGTACTGTTCCATAAAACAATGCTAGTGCTAGTAATACACTTGCCCAATTTCATCATGCAGTGGTTGTCGGGAAAACCGAAATTAATTCCCAACTAAAACTAATCAATATGGAAAATTACATAACCAAATGGTTAAAAAATTGTAAAACTTTTTTCCTTATGAGTCATCATCTGTAAAATTATCTCACATTATGTGCTTTGTCCACATCAAAACACTTCTGTTTACAGCTCCTTTTCTAAAAAGGGCTGCAAACAATGAAACAAAGGACGACAAAAACACATTGTGTGCTTTGTTTATGCTCATTTACAACCACATCAAACATTTTTGCTTACAGCTAATAAAGTCATAAATCATGTGCTTGTAAAACTGTCATTGTCTTTAAATTCAATTAAACTGTTGTAACATTTTTTCCTTTGTTAACAATTTTTTTTTTTTTCTTAAAATTACCTCAACATCAATTGTTTTATATCCCAATACGTCCAATTCTTAACATTGATATACCCCATCAAATTCCGAAAACAAAAACCATTTTTTTTCACTATTCATTGTTGCAAATTGTTTTCGCTCTGACTAGACGATCTAAAACCTCATTGCTATTGTCCAAGCTCCCAGTATTTTTCTCCAAAAACCCAATTAATATCACTCAATTTACTTCACTTATTTACAATACATTCGTCTGATTTCTATTGTACTGTTAATTACATATTAATTGATTACTACTATTCTGAATAAAGGAATTGATATAAATCTATTCCTTCCACAACTCAAATCAAATTTCAAACCTTCCACAACAGTGGTCGGTATTGTCCAAATTGGAAATTAATCCCATTCCGTCATTTAAGAATATTTCTCCTTCGACCAATATGAAATTTGTTGTTGATTGACATTTAACTCCCCACCATCCGTATGAATATTGTACTTCATTGTTTGTCATCCATTTATTAGGGGAAGATTGAATCAATGGGATTCCATCCATCTGTTTTTGAGGATGCATTAACCGGAAGAGTTGGTAAGAAATTGGTGAAGTAATTGTGTGATCTGAAACTACTGAGAGTCATAATTTGAGAAGGACCTTTGTACAAACTGATCTCGTAATATTACTGCATTTGACAGCTGGGATTACGTGAGAGCGTATGTGTACCTCCACTTTGTGTAAGGTAACGTTTTGATTGATGATTTTTTCGCAATTCCATTCCTGAGGGTTGTTAAAAAGTAATTCTGGAAATCCATTTACAATTGTTCGCGGCTACAATCTGTACGGTTATTAGTGATAACATTGTTATCAATGATAATGTTCTCGAAAAATTATTGGATGTAGTCTAGTGGTATTTCGGCATGTGTCGCTGTTCTTTTGGAGTTTCGAGTCGGCTAGCTACTAGTTCTTTGAATTGTCTTCTAAGAGGTTCTTTTGTATTGTTGAAATCATTGCTATTAATGCTGTTGATTTCCAGTGGGCATAGCATATTTATAGAATGATCGAGTTGTTTCCCATTTGGCAGTTGTATGGTGGCATTTCGTGTCCATTCATCCAGACTTTTGTAGCGTCCATTCATCCAGACCCTTGTTAAGTTTGATTGTTCTTGCAAGATTCCATATACCACGAGGGACATTAGGTTCTATCAATAAAACTATCTCGTTTATTTGTGGTAATCTTTCCTCCGTGATTCTAGGGGAACGTATTTCCTTTTGTAGACGTTCCCTTATGCTTGCTAGATAATCCTGTCGCCATAACTTCCAAAAAACATCTAGTGTTTTAAGAGTACTTGTCCAATGTTTGACTAATTCATCCTTTATTTTCAATACATGAGGAGCATATTCCTCCTCCTCGTTTTCATATTTGATTGGTATATCTAATGATGCCGTAGGTGAAATGAAATCGATGGGACGTATTATCCTGTAATCATCAAACCCAACGTAAGTCAATGGGCGTGTGTTTAATATTCCTTCTATTTCTGCAACTAGTGTTGTTATTTCCCTTTCTGAGAGGAGTCTTCTTCCTATCGCTTTTCTTAAGGCCTCCTTTGTTAGTCCAATGAGTCGTTCATAAACACCACCACCCCATGGCGCTCGTGGAATTGTATTCTTCCAAATCATACCTTTCTCGGCTATGAAATTGGCGTTTTTGTCCATTATTTTTTTGAACATTAGTTGAAATTGGCTGGCATTGTCATTAGCTTGGATATTCTCTACGAGAAAGAATCTTCTCATAATGTGTAAGAAATTTCCAGCGTATAAATCTTCCACTAGTTCGAGATGAACTGCCCTAGTTGTAAAACATGTGAAGAAGGCGATCCATCTTTTTATTACCCCAGTAGGCGATTTAATCGAGAGTGGGCCAAAACTTACCTGCTCGAATGTTCTTGATCACCGTACTCGTGATTCTGGTAGGCTTAGCATTGGCGGCACGTTGAAGGGTTTTGCCTTCCATCGCTTACAAGCCATGCATGAAGATATCGTTCGTTTTATTGTGGCTCTTCCTTTCGGAATCCAAAATCTATGCCTTATTGCAGATAAGGTGTGTGAAATTCCACTATGGTACAACCTATCATGTTGCTGCCAAATGATGAGTTTAGTTACATCGCTCTTATTTGGTAAATAAATAGGATATTGACTTTCGTTGTGCAGCTCCGAATGTTCCAGTCGACTGTTGGATCCCCACAACTTATTCTTTTTAGGTTGAAAAAATTCCATTACTCTATTTCTTCACTCATAGGTTCTGCGATTGTGCCTGTCTAATTAATAACCACTCTGCTAGATTGTAATCGTCCTTTGACATATTGCTTCCTGGTATGGACAATGATTTCAGCCAAGGTATTGCATTTTTATAAACCCTTTTAATGAATCGAAGAATCCAGACGGTTATTCTAATTATTTTAGTCCATTTAGTGAAGTGGTGTGCTTCAATAAATTGGATTTTATTTTCTTCATCATCATATCGGTAGCCTTCGCTAAATTTGTCATTACCGCTGTGATTTCGTCTTCTGCATTATAAATGAACTTACCGTTAGGCCATTGTGATTGATCTTTATCTAACCAGCACGGACCATTTCATCATAATTTGCTATAGCGAAGTTTAGTTAGTGAAATTTCTCTTGTGGCCATGTCGGCTGGATTTTGAGAACTCAGTAAGTATCTTAATTCAAAGTAAGAATTTCGAATTTCTTCAGCTCGTTTTTGCACAAATCGCGGAAGTAATTTCGATTCATTTTTAACCCAGAAAAGGGCACATTTTGCGTCTGATCACACAGCAGTATTTTTTTCACAGCACCATAATTGGTTTAACACGATGCTCTAATTCCTATTAATACAGATGGCAATTCGAGTTTTGGAATTGATATATCTTTGATCGGTGCAATTTGAGATTTAGCATATAACAAATGAGATTTAGTAATCTTACTTTCTTCGTCAATATATCGAATATAGACGGCAGCAGAATCGGCAACTTTAGACGCATCTGTAAATATATAGAATTCCACTGACTCGGTGTTTTTTGTCATAAATCTCAGTATCTCTTTCACTTCTTTAGGCCATTCTGATATAAGGGTTTTCCATTGCTCCTTGTCGGTGTCGTTTATGGATTGATCCCATGCATACTTTTCCTTCTATAACTGTTGGATAAATAGTGTAAATCTTACCAAGATCGGAATTAAATATCCCAACAGGTCATATTGTGAGGCGATGAACTGTAGAATCGTTCTTTTTGTTAATTTTTTGTTTGACCATGGTTTTAATGTTAGCCGCACGGTATCCATGTCGTGATTCCAGTTAAGTCCGAAGAAGGTTTCCTTTTTCATTTTGTTTAAATCATTCTCAGGTATTCGTTTGTTGAATTCATTATCATTGGATAAGAATTCTCTGACGTTCATTGACGCTTCTCTAAAAATTTCTTTGGTTTTGTGATATTTATGTATCGCTTCCTCCGTATCTTCTGCGGTCAAAATGATGTTATCAACATATAAGTTTTTTTTATTTCTGGGGCCAAATTAGTTGCTGTATTATCTAAATGGTATTTAAGGGTTGCTAATAGGAAAGGTGAAGATATCACTCCAAACGGTACTCGTTTAAATCGGTAGGATTTGATGTTCTTCTCTGATACTTCCTCATCTAGGTTCTTGACCCATAGGAATCTTGTACAGTTTCTTTCCTCAGGTTGTAATCCTATTTGTAGGAAAGCCTTTTCTATGTCAGCAATTATGACTAATCTCATCATTCGAAATCGTAATAATATGCCGACTAGATCAATAACCCTTTTGATATGCCGAGGCATCATACACTATTTTTAGTTTGTAGTATTTTTATTAGGGTTCCACACTTCGTGATGCGGAAGATAAGGTATGACACCTACTTCGTCGTTATGAGAAACTTCTTCAATCATGCCTGTTTGTAATTGTTCCATGATTGTGTTATGGTATACCTGGAGAAGCGATTTGAGTTGCAATTTTCCGATTAAGTTCTTTAAACGTCCCAGGCATAAACCGTAGTTGTTGCTTAAATTTTGTTTAGAATCCCTCCATGGCCAACAGACATGATGACGACCATCCTTTTTCTTCAGTGTCCTTTGAAAGCATTTTTGAGTTTCTTCATCATCATTATCACTTGGAGACTTTTGAATTCCTATTGATTTTAATCTCCAAAAGTTTTCTAGTTCTGAATTAATATTAGCCTTGGTGGTACATACCAAATTTTGTGAGGAAATATTATTTTGACAAAGTTTAATTACATCTCCACTTTCGGCAATCAAGGGACCAACCATTGATTGTACCATTAGGTGACCTGAACTCAATTCCTGTACGTCTTGCAATTTGATAAACTTAAAGAAATAGTCGGCTCCAATCAGTATGTCGGGTTTCTCCCAATGATTTGTTAATTCTTGAAATTGAAATTCTTTTGGTGTCTCCACGACCTGTTATTCACTGGTTAGGTGTTCGACTACATTAACAAATACCCTTATAACGTCGTTTTCCATTGTTAGCACGTCCAATTGCGTTGAAGCCGTGGGACACAGCGTTGGGTTCTTCATGCCAAATGGATTTATTTTCATAATTTGTTTGTCTGATTCTGTTAACTTCAGTTGATGCGATAAATTCTGAGAAATGAAGGAGAGTTCGAATAGTACTAAGGCTTTCTTTTGTTGTTGAGGTTGAGTTGGATTAAAAACTTCCTTTCGTAAGAGTAAAGTCTCCTTTTTTGTATTTGTTCGAGTGATGTAAATTGAGTTATAAAGGGAAGCTGAACAATCCTTTTCATGATGATTTCGAGGATTTTCTTGATCATCCTTGACTTCGGTATGAACTAAACTGTTTGATGAAGTTGTATTTCTGTTATCGCATAAGGCACTATTATGGGGGCTTTGCAATAAAAACACTGTTTTTTGATTTTGCATCTTTCGCCGTTGTGACTGTCTTTAAAACAGATCGGGCATTTCTTTAGCAACTTGAAACGATTCCTTTTACCATTAACAGTTGGACAGACGTCGCATTCGCTATCCCAATGATCTCGAGTACAGAATATACACGGTCTGTTTCTACGTATAGTGAGTTGATTATTTCGAGCCGCGGATGATGACAATTTTGGATTGCTACGTACCATCGACAATGTTGATGTTCTCCCAGGATTATATCTCGGTTTTTGTCCTAACTTGTTGATTGTAAGTTTAGTGTCTGTAAATGTGGAAAGATGCTGACAATTCCTGACCTGTTGGGTTATATGAATTATATTGGACAGAAAGTCTCCAAGTTTTGAGATTGACCAAGGCACCTCTACTTTCTTTTAATATAAACCTTATTCAAAACCCATAATGTAACTTACTTTCTATCGTAGTTTCGATTCTTGAATGTTCCAAATTCTCTCCTATGGCTTCCAATTGGCGTAACACTCGTTCTATATTTTCGATAGTGGCCATCCATTCCAGAGATTTTAGAGATTTCATTTTTTTTTTCTTTTTTTATCTACTTTGTAATTTTCAGATGGTATTCCATATCCTGATACAACTTGTAGAGCATTACCTCTAAGACATGAAAACAAATAATTCAATTTTTCGATTTCGGGAATTGTTTGTGAATGGACTGCTGCGTTTTAGAAGAATATTTTGAAAAGTCTAGCCCGGATGAATTCCACACAAAAAAAAAAGAAAAAATAATGAAAAAAAAAAAATTAAAAAAAAAACCAACCCAAAAAAACAGAAACTGCTCCAGAACTGCCGCCATTGTCTGAGGTCACCAATGAAGATAAGTAGAGATAATTGAGGAGATTGACAGTAAGGCTTGAAAGAGGGATTAATCTTTCCTGTTCCTTATTCTTTCTCTTAAATAACTGCTCCAACTTTTGACCTTATACCTTGTTAACGTTATCAGCGCTTCTTTTCTTCATACATAATTTGAAATAGTCCATATTTACTCTCTGTGACCTGTTCGTAAGCCTTTTCTTCATCTTCCCTTTTTTGTCGCAGTGATGGTTTGAATGTACTTAAGCCATGTATTGTAGGCATTTTCAAGCTCCTTGACACATAATTGGACTCTGTCGAATTTGTCTGCGAGTACTTGTTTCTTTGTCGTGTAAAAGATTCCTTGTTGATCTAATGAGGAGTTTCGATCCGGAGATTCGAATTCTAGGGAGTTTATCTCTTTAAAAAGAAAGGCTAACTTGGTTTTTGGAGATGCATACTGGCGATAATGCTACTTGACATCGTTGCCTCACCTCGGGCACCAATTTATTTTGTCGTGAATATTTCTGAATCGTGGTGATGTCGATCATTAGCAAAATATCACTGGTGAGTTTTGGCGAGTTGAGCTGAGTTACGTCGAGTCGAGTTAGTTGAGTCGCGTACAGTCGAGTTGGACTAAGTTGTGTCGAATCGAGTTGGTTGAGTAACGTCCACACTGTATTATAAAATCCTTATTTGAAGATAGCTATTTTCTTAATACAACCAGATTTATATGTATTAGAGATGGGAGTGGTTTACATTAAACATCAGAAATTGTTAAGACCCAATCACAAAATAAGCATCGTGACAAGATCTAATGAGAAGATTAGGATGTGAATTTGGACAAAAATGTGAATTTAGATGAGTATTGTGAGCGATTGATAGCAAAGGCATTTCCTGTATGACAGGAATACAAAGATATTAGCGTAGGTAAAAACAAAAAAAACATGGGAATGCAATAGGAAATAAATCTAAGGAATTTAAATATCAGTTAAATGATTCACAATATTGGTTACATTCTTTCACAGTGAGGAATTTATTCAATTATTTTTTTGTCTGGTATTTGGCTGGAGTCTCGCGATATCGGAATTCGCGACAATCCTTAGACTTGTAGTAGGCGATGACTTGCAATATATTATACAGAGGGTTGTTATCAACACAAAGGATATTCATTTCATTCATTCATTCATTTAAGAGATAGACCATGCTTACCTTTAGTCCTTACAGCATTTCAGACAATTATCATAGCTTACAACATTTTAGACAATGCACGCAAGCTTTTACAGATCAAAGGATGAGGGGACAAAAGTTTTCGTATCAAACTAAAAGATAAGATATGGATAAATGATTCATTTGACTGAGAAATGTTACAAATTTCTATTATACAAATACTTTGATTATTTTATCATATTCATATCATGAAATATTTCGGTTTTAACCAACAATTATCATCGATAATAGGATTTAGTAAAGTGAATGACGAACTTTTTTTTCCACTTATTCATTCAATTACTTAGTGATCAAAACAATCACCAAATTCCTTCTTCGTCTAAAATTCATCATTCTTCTTGCAATTAATATTTTTAAGATATCAAATTAATTGGTAAATATATCTGATTCCATATCGATCATACACAATCCCATTTCATGATGATTTGGTGTTTTCAGTAGATTTTTACAACTAAATTTGCGATAACGCGCTTTCACTACACCTATACCGAACATTTTATCAGTAAATTCAGGGAAGTTTGCCCCTTGCCAAATTTCTTTTGTCAATTTTACGACCAAAAAATTTGTGATAGCGTGTCACCGTCCAATGACACACTACTTGTTGATTTGTCATTAAAGCACTAAATTTTCCTTGGCGATAGTTGCATTAATGTATGAATGGACTTAATAAAATTCAACGCAGTATTAAAGTGAAGACTTGACAAATCAAATACTTCGAATAAATAATGATCATAATTTATTGATATTACAACATTGACATGATTCATTTTTAAAAACATTGACAAAAAGGCAACATAATTTATTAACTTCATGTATTCTAGTCACGATGAAATATCACACTCCCCACTTTTCAAACCTCACTTCTGCCATAAATATTGACTTTATAACGAATTTCATCAACTGTTATTTCAAATTGAATCTTTGAAATTCTGATTTCATTTAATAGCATTATAACTTATTTAAAATTCATTTATATAGATGCAATAAGCTTGGAATTATTAACAGTAAAAATTTCGATTATTCCAGCTTCAAATGCACTATTTAATGAAAGTTCAGTGATGTCATATATTGATATGAAATTTTAATTAGTGAAGAGTGACGGAATTCCCCCTTCCTTTTTCTTTACGGGAATAATTCCAACACCAATTCCATTCCAGTATAAATGTCACCGATGGGATTCAGGTTTTGCATCGTGCCCACGTCGCCGTCATCAACGTTTCTCGGACGAGAATTCCTCAATGCAAACGCTGCTGATTTATTGATAGCAATAGAAAGACGGCGAAAGTTGTATTGAAATCTGCACGACAGTTTTTTTCTCTTGTCTCTCTCCCTTTTCCTTTAACTGCTTGACATTAAATAGCTCTCATTCTTTGTTACAACAGTTAGTTGTTACTCTTTGCACTTTCTCTCAATCCCTTCCAAAATACTTTCTCGCCAATGATGTAAACTTTTGTTCTTCTCTGCTTCCACATAATTCCTTTTGCGGTGCTCTGGTTTTAGGGTTGATAAAGCAATCTTTTAATGTTTGAACTTTGTTGATTCCACTATGTCTTTCTAGTTTTATCATCAAAGATAAAGAAATTAAATGAATTATAATTGGAAGGATTATGGTGATACTGGTGATTCTGAAGACGTCAAGGCCTGTTAGGGCTCCATGGAAAACTCCATAATATTTTTTTTAGGAAATGAGGGAAATGTTTTTCTTTCACTCATCTTTTCTGCAGGTTGTGAAGGCACTTCAGGTTGTGTATTATGTCGGGAAGCAACGAAATCAGTGATAGTGGTGGAATCGTTAGAACTGGCGACCAAGCTCCAGCTAATCCTGAACAGCCACGGGTGCTTTTTTAAAATACGATATAACCTTTTTAAGCATCTGTTTCTGTAACTTTTTATCATGAAATTGCAATAGAATCAATCATGAGAAAGAGATGAAGAGATGAGAGTTCGTATGTCTTCAGTTCATGTTTCAGGGATTCGATACATGGACATTTATGAAAGGCATGCTGTATCGCATTATGATTGTTTACTTCGTGACGTCATGTTTGAAAAGTAATATTGAGTTCTTTTTGGGAGTCCTCAATTATAATGTGTTTCAAATGGTTAAAATATTCTTGTTTTAGATTTTATGAATGGACGACCAGGTGGTGTTGGTCTTAATAATACGAGAGCACCGAACAAAGGTGCCTCTTTACCATCGCGAAATCTTTTCCAACCAGGACAGAAATTTGATCTGTATGTATACCTCTCAGATTCGGTTTGTTTAAAACTTGATGTCTCCTTTTGTTTTTTTCTTCTTTTCAAAAATGCGTTTCTTGCCAGACTTAATTGTCATTCGAATAATAGGAAATTGTTTTTTTAATTTTCTTACGAAACCTATCCATACTTAGTTTCGTATTTTGCAAAATTAAGTTTGAAAGATTTTTAGCAAGAGAAATTTGATGAATTTGATGAAAAAAGTGCATTATTTTGGAAAGAAACCGGTATAACATACAGTGATTGGACATCTGGTCCAGATGGTGATGGTTCACGTACTAAATCAGCTACATTTCCCACTCCCAAATCACTTGCTAATAATGGCTCGTTATACATTCATGTATTCATTGTAAAGAAGGATCAATCACCTGATCGTAGAAGTCGGCATCATGTTAAAAGAGAGGTTATTTTTAAATCTTGGCAATAGTAAATATATTCAGTCGAGTCAAATTCTTTAAGCTTATTTTTAGCTTATTATCATTTCAAGACTATAATTCAGCTAATGTTATGAAATATATTTGGATATTACACGTCTTTGTTGAAATTTGCAGCTAGTGCCAGTTTTATTTGTTTGTATTTTCAGGTATTGTATAATGTACGGCAGCTTAACAAATATAAAAAAAAATATTATAAAAAAACACAAAATCTACTTACTGGTAAGACGGAGCAGACTGAGGAAGAACAAAAGAAGGCTGAAGTGATGAGTTTCGAAGTACTCAATTATTGGCATCCGAATATAACGATTAATCTTGTCGATGATCAGACAGCATGGCAAAAAGGTGCTGTTTTGAGCACTTTTCATTCGTTTAAAAGAATTTGTAATTTAATAGAATTTGCATGGATTTCTTTGTAAGTAAGACTACTCAATTGTTTTATTTCATCCAGATTGGTTCATTACTAATTAACAGTTATTGATAGGTTCGTTGCCATCTCCTCTTGATGAAGCTGTGAAGTTTGACCCGATTGACAACACCTACAAGCCCATATTCTTTTTCAATGACTATTGGAACTTGGCAGCCGATTACATGTTAATAAATAGCTCAGTTCAAGAACTAAAGCTGTCAATCCGGTATGCCCCAATATCGTTATTTAAATGGCAGCTATACGCGTCACAGCAGGTTAGTTTTGCATAGCAGAGAAAAATAT
Organism: Onchocerca volvulus; assembly: GCA_000499405.2. Classification (NCBI taxonomy): domain Eukaryota; kingdom Metazoa; phylum Nematoda; class Chromadorea; order Rhabditida; family Onchocercidae; genus Onchocerca; species Onchocerca volvulus. Next base: position 10,620,427 of record HG738138.1, on the reverse strand, counting down.
GTAGATCACAAAATCTGCAAAGCAAATTTCTGTGATTTTATTGAGCCAGTCAAATGTGGATTTTTTTGTGAAGTTGCATAAAACACTAAAAAATGTGGTAAGTAATTAGTATTCAAAATTAAAATTGGTTCCATACGTCAGTCGATTAATCTACATTTTATCACTTTATACCTGTTGGAATATTTTTTTCTTGAATTTAATTCTCAACACTTTTTGCAATTTGCTTTCCTGCAGATGCGTGGGAAATGGTCACAGATGTTTGGTGGTGAACTATTTGAAGATGGTGATGATGACCAGGACTCAATCAAACAAGCACTTCTTGAAACAAGTCCACTATTACTTGGTTAGCCATTTCATTTTAGGAGATTTATCGATAAAACATCTTTGGTGGAAATCATTCGCAGAAAATTTCGGTGTTTCCAGGACTGACAATTACTGTTTCATTACTGCATACCGTTTTCGAATTTTTGGCTTTCAAAAATGACATACAGTTTTGGAGATCACGAAAGAGCTTGGAGGTATGTAGAATTTTCTGTTGTGGGGCTGCTAAGTTCCTTTAAAATGTTGCTTATTTTTCTACTCTGGATTTCTTTTGTAGGGCTTATCTGTTCGTTCTGTTTTATTCAGTGTGTTCCAATCTCTAATCGTTTTCTTCTATATCTGTGATAACGATACTTCATGGATTATCAAAATGTCTGTTGGAGTTGGTTTACTGATTGAATTATGGAAAATACCGAAATGCGTTAATATAAATGTAAAGTTTTCACCTTCATAATTTACAAACAGTATATATTCTAAACCCTTTTTGTCTCTAACTTAAATTGATATGCATGAATATATGCTTTCAGCTAATCTTTGCCATGTTCAACATCATCTCCTCTCCTAATTGACTGAAATTCAATACTTATTTTTAAAATCACTATTTAAGGTCGATCGGACCCAGAAACTATTTGGTTTCTTGCCGAAGATCACATTTACTGATAAGGGATCATATGTTGAATCAGATACAAAACAGTATGATCAGGTTAGTTTATGGCTGCAGTAATTTTAACTGTACTCGCTTTCTTGATGGCATAACTTTATTCATAGTGATGATTTTGATAAAGTGAGGATTCGAAATACTTTGTGGACAGAAAATTAAAAATTTTATTCATTCTATGATGATATAGAAATCGGAAGTTTGGTGTCATAAATTTTTGGATATTTTGATGTTATACCATCGAACTTTTTGTTATTTAATTTTAGTTAGCCTTCAAGTATTTGTCATGGGTGCTATTTCCACTGCTTGGTGGCTATGCAGTGTATTCTCTTATGTATGTCGAACAGCGTGGTTGGTATAGTTGGATACTGAGCATGCTTTATAGTTTTTTACTTACATTTGGATTTATTATGATGACACCACAAGTTGGTTATTTTTTTCTTCTTATTCAATTAAAAATTGACATGTTTTTTTTCCTTTTTTTTTTATTTCGAAGCGATATTTGATATGTATTTCCAAATATTAGCTAAGTTTAGTTGTGAAGAAAAGATGGGATACATGTTAAATATTTCAGCTTTTTATAAATTATAAGCTAAAATCTGTGGCTCATTTGCCTTGGCGCATGTTAACATACAAATTCATCAATACGTTCATCGATGATCTTTTTGCATTTGTCATCAGGATGCCAACAATGTATCGCTTAGGATGTTTTCGAGATGATATTGTGTTTTTGGTTGGTTACCAACTTTTCAATCAAGAAATATCTTTGAATTATATACAGAAATATAGCATTGAATCATTTTTAGATAAATCTTCGGGACCAAATCAGTTTGAATTCACTTGTCTTGGATTACATAGTTCAAATATATATTAATATATTAAAACTACCTGATAAATAAGAGCTCTCTTTCCCAAGATGATTCACATTCCCAGCTGTTCAACTCTTTGCTTTATCTTTTTGTTATTAGATTTGAATATATCTAATCTATTAAAAAAATTTTACATTTATATTTTGACATACATATTCATTTTGCTTTATCTGTTCAGATATATATTTATCAAAGGTGGATTTATCGAGTTGATCCAACACGTGTTAATGAGTTTGGTGTTTCCTTAGAAGATCCAACTGGTGAAAAAGAATCACAAAAGCAATTGACGGATGCCAAATCTTCTAACAATAATGATTTGCAGAGCTCGATTAAAATAGTTCAGGAGAATATAGAAACGAAAAAAGAACGATGAACTTTAGCTATCAAGATCTCGTATTTTTGACTTTTCATGGAAATAGTTATGTAAACTGAAAGTAGTGAAAGTATTATTAATTTAATTGATAAATTTTAAGAATTTCTGTCATTCTTATCTCACTAAGAAAACTAGGGTTGGGGTTATATATAGAGGAAAAGCTACGATGCTATTTTTTCTTTTTTTTTTTTTTTTTTAGAACTGAGAAGACAGATGAATAAAATTCAGCGAGCTCCAGTTTTTTTTTTTTTTCGTTTTTTTATGTGAATATACGATTGGCACATGGTGTGAAAAAATGCTTGTAATGTTGTCCTTTTTGATCATATTGTCAGTGATAGATAATAAAAAATTGCGTAATGTATGCTATTGGGCAAATAGAAAGATCAATGTTTGCTGAAATTAAAATATAACATAAAATGGATGTTTTCAATCTGCGAAAAGGATAGGACTGGAAAGGTGTTGCTGGATAAGGTCCGGTCAGCAAATTATGGCTGGGTGTTTGTATGAGTCGCGCGACCAGCTTGATTGATGTAGAAGGAAGGACTGGGCTAAGGTTTTTCCTATTTGAAATGATCCTTCGCCTTTTATGTGTCTATGTTATGATTGTAATGGTGACAACATTCCACTGGAAAAAGAAAAATGCAAAAGTTGCATGCTAGCATAGTTTTGGAATGATGATGACATCCGACTTGGTTTTTTGCATGATATATGTAGATAATCTATATATTTTCTTGATAATGTTAAAGATTCAAAGTATAAGAAATAGTTTGAAAGTACCGAAAAATTTGACTTGAAATGTCATTATTACAATAAAGAGATAATTGCAGAATGGTGAATGTTTGCGTGTAATGACAAAAAAATGTGATTTATCATTGTTCAATTACTCATCGTTCCTCGTTGGAGCAGTTATTCAGGGCTCTTTTTTCTTATTTTTTCATCAAGAATCGATAGTTCTTGTTTCAATTCTGATCGAAACAGCTGCTTTTCCAGAACTGATTCCAACTGCCATTTATCCTTTAAGCTTAAGTAACGCACACTTTGCCTGTAATTTTGACTATTTATGTTTTCCTATTTTTTTTTTCTTTTTTCATTAACTATTTGGATTATAATTACTTTGAAGAATTTGTAGAAATAATTAGATGCGAATGTCACACCAATCTGGCAACAATTCATGCATGAAGTCTATGATAATGATTCCATATGGCTTTTTTTTTCTTTTCTTTCTTGAAGCAAAAGATCATCATTCATTTTAGGATTCATAAATATGCATTTATGGCCGATTAGTTGATGTATGGATCGGCCTGATCGGATAATTTTCTTGTTTATTATTTTGTAATCTTTTAAAAGTGCAATTCATATTTGAATATAAGGGCACAACAACTGATCTTACATACATTTGTTCAGTGAAATATTGTAAAGTACTGGTCAAATATAAGTAAGATTTTATCAGAAAAATTTTCGTGAAAAATATTTTTATCGGTATTAAAATCAAATGTGCCAGAGGAACAAATAGGTTTTCAAAAAGTAACTTAAATAAATTGCAAATAATAAAGTAATGGTATAATTTTTTTATTCTTTTTGTATGAGATCCAGATGGCTCAAATAGGTATGCAGTAATAAATTTTCAAAATTGAAATTTTTTCCTCTTCACTATTTGCTAAACATTTATTTTATTTATTTTTTTTCATAATTATTTCTGCATATATAACAATGTCTTACACATGTTAGCTATTAGTAAGTTGATCTTTAAGCTTACAACGTTTTTGTTTTTTTTTTTACTCAAGTTTCTATTTATTGCTTCAAACTTCTGTTCTGATGAAAAAGTGTTTTGCAGAAATAATTATTATTTGTTATATTGTAAACTTTTTAAAGGACGATATCCAGAATCTTTAAGTTTTCTCTCTGTTTATCCCATGTTTTACTTATCGATTTCAGATTTCACGAAGGTTACAAATGTCTTTTTCGACTTATAATGAATGAAATATAAAAAAACAGTCTGATTAGCTTCTCCATTAATTGTTCATTAAATCTTTTTAAAGTATCAGTTTTGAAAATCACACTTTGACAGGATTGAAATAATTTGTAATCGTTTTTTTTTTTCCATCTTTTGGAAAAGTTTATTAGAAAATGAGTATTGCAGTATAACGTACGATGAATATCAAAGCAATTGTTGTGGTATTGATGATCGGTATATTATTGTGCCAGATAGATGCAGGACGTAGTAAGAATCGAAAAAAGACAACTGATAATACTTCAGAGTATACCTCATCGTCAGGCAAAACTTTCTTTTTTTTGTTTTCATCATGAACGAAAATATAACTGCCTATGATTAATTTCAGGTTTTACAAAAAATGATAATGAAGATAAGCATAGAAAAGACAAGGACCATGGTATGAGAATTTAATTAATTGGTTTGAAACCAAATTTCATTTCATGCATTTCTGTTGAGACATTTTTACATATGTATTAATATTTTCAAAATTTATGTATCATTAACTCTAATATATAAGATGCAAGTTAATATCATTGTTAATGTCAGAACAAAATGACAGTATCGAAAGTAATAATAAGGTAAATTTTATAGAAGATAAACGAGATTATAAGATGGGAGAAAAGAAAGATAAAAGCAGTAGTAGCAGTGAGGAAGATAATAAAGATAAAGATGAAAGAAATGGGACAGCAATTAATGTGGTTAATGAACTGCAACGAGCAAAAAGATCAGAACTTAACGAACAAGTTCAACAGTCATTTATGGTACTTCTCTTTTAACAAATCCAATCATTGAATTTCCGGTTATTGTTGTTCCAAAACTGAATCCTTAAATTATTTTCCATTTTATCCAAATGATTTCTTCATGCTATTATTCTTCCTTCATTTTGCAATATATATTTCACCTTATTCTATAAATAATTAATGAATAGATGACCCTGCAGGAAGTACAACACCACAATTGTCAAAAGTCATCCAAGGATGTTGCAATGAACGATAAAGACATCTCTTTTTTTTTATATGTCTTTTTTTTTTCTATTTCCCAACAGACTTTTGACTTGAAAAATAAACTTTAGGAATTGTTCTCTGAATGTGACAAGATCTGCTTCCAATTTAAAAATATTATTTCTTATTGAGTGAGTTTTCATCTTTTGATATAAAATCTTCAATATTTTGAAAGAAAATATGCCTTGTTAAATTGATGTTATCGCTCTATTTTAGAGTACTGTAATTCGAATTTAATTTTCCACCTTATCAAATTGCTTTAAAATTGTCAAATTACTTAGAAAATAAAAAAAACCATAAATTTTTTACAATACTTGCTAGTAATTAATCCAATATTACTAGTATTACTCTCATTAGTGCTAATTGATCTAAGATGTAAAATAAGTCTGCAAGTTTTTCATTCATTTGAACATATCAATCAATAAAAAATTGTACAAAAAAAAAAAAAAAAAAAAAAAAAACCCATGCTCATCAAAATGAAAACGCTCTTTTTCTTTACAGCGGAACGAACATGTTATCCGCGTTGAACGTGCTGCGATCCAACCGTCAAATTCGGGAAGTAAGTTTCATTATTTATTTTTTAAAATTGACAAAAAAAAATTATGTAAATTCATTATTATATTTCCCTTGAAAACATACATTGCAGAGATCAAAAAGCAGTGTCATATTACCGCATATAGTGCAAAAGCGAAGGAGGCAAACTACTTTATGACATATATGAGTCACAGGAACTTTTTCTTTGTTCATTACTTTTTCCCCAAATTAAAGAAAAAATTTGAAAATTGTTGATATTTCAGCCAAATGGCATCAAAATGGAATTTCCGGAAAATGATTGTTTGGGAAACAGCATCCAATACCCATGAATTACAGTTTGTTGCTTTTCCAGAATCCATTCATTATTCAAAGTAATGTTTATTCGAATGCTGAATTTTAGTGCTGAAATTGCATCACATGCAAAATCTAGCTTTCGCTTCATTGCATGCTTTATTCACATGTAAACCATTTATTCTTGAGTTAATAGAACTATCTTTGCAAAAAATCTGTCAAAATTCACTATTTATTCCCTAGTATGCTGAAGTAAAGTTATATTATCTTCTTCACATCAGAAAAAAAGTAGCGAACAAATAACCACCGAAAAATTGCGTGAATCTGAGTTAAAATATTATAATGCAGAAATACAGAAAAAAAAAAGCGACTAAAATAAACGTTCCAGAAATAACTTTTCCTACATTTAAACAGAAAAAAATAACGAATTTACAATAATCGCTCAAGCTCAAAAATTAGAACATTATAAAAAGACTATGATACAATATTATAAAAAGACTTTAACACAGCATAAACGCAGCACTTTCAACCGGGAAAAATACTAATAAGATAATCAGTATTGCACCGTAACTAAAGCAATAAATCACAAAAATTGGAGAATTATGCAGAACAACAAACAAGAGATCTCTTACCAATCGTGCTAATTCATATTCAAAGCCATGTCCGTTCAACTCTAATTACTAGTCTATGCGCAAAAATCCAATAAAAGTGCAGTAGATGAAAAACATAGTAATAACTCTAGCAGAGAATTTAAAATCCAAAAGAAGATAATACTAGGATACATTCATGATCATAAGAGAAACGATTTTTTATATGGCGAAATCATGGTGTTCAAAATGAAAATGCATGAATATATACATACGGATGTAAGATAATAAATCAAATATCTAATGAAAAATATTAATTACAGAACATTTTTTTTCTTTCATTTCTTTATCAATCTGCGCAGCATCAACCAACTGGAGTACATTATCATTTATAAACTGATAATTTTAATAAATTTCATTAAAAAAAAATAACTTCCACCAAAGCCAAGCAAGAATTCGAGTCTTTTGGAGAAGTCTTGCTAACACGGAAAGACAAGTTAAATCTAATGCCCAAAAGTTTTGCAATTTCAGAGAACTGTCCATACTCACTTTTCTTTCTTAAATTGCTTTGCAAAAAATTCATCTTCTAAGGCAATCAACTGCCCCCTTGATCGACGATGAACATTTTTCACAGAAATACTGACAACTTTATTTGCCAGAAAGTCTTTTTCTAAATCCAAATACTTTTCAGCTTCACTTCCTACATTTTCGTCGTTTTGAGTAATCCGTCCGGAAAAATCTGCAACTATATGATGGATTCAGGAGAAATAGTAGGGAAAGTTATTAGCGAACGTTTCTCATAGTTATCAAAATTTACATATCAATAATCCCCGTTATTGTAACCTGAAAAGTCCATATTAAAACAACCTTAATCCACCGTATCTGGGCACCAAAAATATCAGAATACTAAATCTGAACAATCAGAAATGTTTGTCTATGACTTCTTTTCTTGTAAAATAGCACGAAAAAAATTTTCCAGAAACTTCTCAAAACAGAATAAATCATAAAGAATCAAATTAAAAGTCTAGAAACCTTACAAGTTTGATCTTTTCTTGTATCTTTATTTTCTTTGGCATGTTTTCTTTGCTTTTTTTCTATATGTTCCCGATCGCAATGATTGCTATTTCCATAGATCTATAAATAAGTTGACTCATAATGAGTTGAAAAATTAAGGACTTCCTTCCAAAATATGGAAAACAAACAATCACCCCACTGAAATTCTCAAATCCGGTTGTTCTCGACTGAGTATCCTCGCCGTTATCATTATTGGTCTGCTCATTCAACACAGAGTAACCTTTCACACTTGCAGTTTTTCGTGCTGCATTTGCTTTTTTCTGAAAGCGAAATTTCAATTATATAGCGAAAGCGCAAGAAAAACCAATAAAAAGAAAAAGGGATAAAGATTAATAAAAAGTCAATTACCCCAATTATGCGTCGACAATTTTTAGAACCACAAAAGCATTCCATACCCACAAGACCTTCAGTAATTTCCGTGTCATAATCAAAGGTTAACTCTTCATCTAAAAATTTAAAAAAAATTTTAATGATCGATTATAAAGAAAAAAATTTAATTGCCAATTATACAAAAATCATAATGACTCCATTATTCCAAGTTAGTAAATACCTTTTTTGATATTCTTAATTGTCGAGATCTTGAGTCTGTAAATCCCATCAACCTGTAAAGAAACGATCTAATAAAAACTCTGATAACAATAAATTGTGCAATAAAAAAAATCAAGATAGTAAATGGAGGTCATACCGTCACAGCATCCACTTTCGTGTTAGGTTCGCATGAATGGTTGAACGACCGAGCGATACCGCCATAATTTCGTGCATCCACGTAAAAATCATTTGTCAACTGCATCCCAAAATATGATGCCTCCAAATCATTAAATAAACTACGAAATCGCAGTTTTTCTAAGTATTCTTCTTTTGTTATCACCTGCCCAATGTATTCGGTCAAATCAGTATCCTAAAAGATCAAATCAATGCCATATCAGTACGATGGTCTTGTTTCTTCGTCATTTCATATGTGATTAATATTCAAAAAAAAAAAAAAAAAAAAAAAACGTACGACTGGAAATAAATTTGAAAATGCTATAAAAGAACGAATTTAATGTTTTTTTCTCCTCGATCTAATTATCTAAGGAACTATTCGGTACAATAATAAGCAAGCTAATTCGATCAAATACAAAACTACGCCATTTTGAATTATCCACTGATGAAATCGATAAAATCTAAATTTTAAGCTGTCATCATTCCACTGATACCTTACTTTATCAATATCACACTTCGCAAAGGCACCAAAACCTTTCAACTTGGTTGGTTTTTCTTCCATAAATGATTTATCATCATTGGTATCATGATACCGCAAAAAATTATTCGTACACATCTTTTGTGACGGTAGAAGAGAATTTTCATCACCAGGCAAACCCGCAGTTCTTTTCAAAACTTGCCGCTTTGTACCCCCTGTGAGTGCATTCCGCCGTTCGAAGTAAGTCGCATCACAATCCTACAATAATAAAATTTCGTTCCAACTTTTTTTACAAAATTTGCAAGTATTTGCAATAACATTTAATGTCCACAAAATTAACAGTAATAAGAAGTTAATGCATGGCTAGAGAATAACCTCAGGACATTCTGTCATCGAGATCCGATTCAAACAACCATGGGCAACAGTACAACGCTTTCCATTGATAGGTTCGCAATCACAGTGACCGAATTCCGCTATATTCGATCGCGCTCTAGCTAGTCGCATATTTATATTTGTCTGAAGTTCATGATACAACTACACCTCTTTCATATGCCAGCATCCTGTTTCTCATGGTTTCAAAACTCCCACAAAAATTGTGACTTCACTTTAGCTATTATCCCTCTCAGCCTTTCACCTCTCTGATAATTCATTTTCTAGAAGGAAATTTTTAAGTCTCTAAACACTTTCTCGCAGCCTGATGAGAATAAAATGATGAAACAGTATAATGTTCAAAATTTAAACATAAATATTTGATTTAAAAAGGACCTTAATTCTCGTATATTTTGGTAGTATTTCTGCCTTAACTTCTCGTGGAAGTGGACGCTTGATACCAACTACTGCTTTCGAATTCGCATATATAGCTTCGGTAGCTAAAATTTCACTTATCTAATCAACATTGTGCAACAAACAACCATAGTGACAAAAATTTCGACCGAAGCCCGAAGAAAAACTTTATTAACAATTCAATGTATTATACTTCCAGTATTCTCCAGAGATTCTGTCAAGTTCAAAGAGCTATATGGTATTAGAATATGCATAATTCAATTAAGTGAGTTACGAGTTACAAGCACTCTATGTTTCTTTAATAATTTCTATGGTACCACTATATAGCACATACATAAAGAAATCTAAAAAACAATAATACGGAAACCTTTATAAATGTTTGCATGTATCTTCATACGATTCCAAAATGAACAATGTAGTGTTTTTGGAAATGAAACCAAGTCTCTACATGTTACGACATCATAATTTGGTATATTCAGTCCTTCAATCCATTCCACAAGAACATAGCCTGGCTAAAATAAAACACAATAAATTACATAAGAGATTTGCAGAAAAAAGAAAACTTTTCACAAAGTAATGTGACGAATAATACAGCTCCCAGTTTTGAGACATAATTATAAGAAATACCAATACCTTACGAAGTTTTTCAATAAAATTATTCACAGAATACAACGATACTGGTAATAAATCAGCATGAAGCGTCCTTGCGGGCCAAAATCTGAAAAATAATAGTTTTTATACAAATCTCTTTACTAAATTATTTAAAATATTGAAAGACAAGGTTAATCAGAAAAAATTCGGTGAAACAAACATATCGTTTACAGATCCTTATTTTATTAAGATTCATGATTTTTATTTTCCTTCATTTTCGCAAAATTCAAATTGAAAAAATCTATTTCCTTGAACTATTAGCGAAAAATTCTCAGATATTCTTCATAGAAATTTAAAAAAGTATGAGTTTTGTGAATGCGAAATGCATTAAATTATCATTTCAGATGAAAAGAAAAAAAACTTTTACTTAGATTTGTATGTTGCCAGGACGTAGTCACCAATTCTCGGAAAATCGAAGCATCGACAGAAATCACATACAAATGAATTACTTTCGGCTTTCACTTCTTTGTTTTTATTTTTCCCAACACAACTGTGGCAAAAAGAACGTATGCAAGAGTCACATGCCACTTTTTGAGATTCATTTTCTACAAAAGAATATAAGAATCTATAAGGAAAGTTTTATTATAATTAGTAATTCATGCCTCACCAAATTAGAGATAGTTTTCCACTATTTTCTTTCTTTTTATTGTAAATTTTACCAAAAGAATTTTCACATTTAATGCAGTATGGAATATTTCGTTTTGATACACGTTTCACAGAGTTATGTCTTGGGCAAAGCACATAGCGATCACGTTTTTGATCCATATGCAGTGAACCAACTATAACGCATGAACGATGCCAAGCGAACACACACTTTACGCAACGTATAAATTTCCCTAGAAATTAATATCAAGTTATTATACGCTTCTTCAGGAAAAACTGCAACCTATTATTCTAATTGAATATAAAATTTCCTGTTCGATTAACTTCAAAAACTCTTTAAATGCTTACAAAAAGAGTAAATGTCTTTTTCATCGTGCGGCATTTCTAAAATGATGAGTTTGCAGTCCGTAATGAAAAGATCTGAGGAAAATTTAGATTATAAAAATTGACAAATTACAATATTATGGCAAAACGTTAAGAAATGATTACCTTGAAAAGCCCGTGTTCGCAAAAGCTCCTGATGACAAAAATTGCATTCATGTTGAGGACATATCCACTTCTTACTATCTTTTAAATTAATGCAGAGATCACCATGTCTGTCCAGTATATGGATTCTTGGTAGGAAATCACCTGAAAATTTAATTCTCGTACATCGGAGTACAGATACAAAATTATGAACAGTATGATAACAATTATTTTGTTCATTTCAATAAATAGAGGATTTTCTTTATAAAAAACTTGGCCATTTGGAGAACCTTCTGTAAAAACCAAGAAGCAGCTTTCGTGGAATCGCAGAGTACACGACGGGAAACTGCATTTCCTGATTTTATTATGACCGAAAACAGAAGCACCCTCGTTAATAATGGTTGCATGCTCGCCACTATAATTACTTTCAACGCTAATTGAAGAATGACGAACAAATTCCCTATCTTCAGTTTCATTCAGTTTTTCGCAGATGAAGCATTCTCGTTTTCCGACACCTGGAAATGAACCAAATATGTTGTTTTATACAAAAAGATATAATGTTCGCATATTGAAAATTGAAAACCTTAAATAATTTTAATATCAGCATAATAACAACATTCATTTCAATGTTTATCGAAAAATGCATTCTTTGGCAGTAAATAGCATGTTTAACGTTTAGTTTAGACATTATTGTTATCAAAGTTCACATTATTCTCGATCACTGACAGTGAACACATTAAAATTATTTTGAAGAATAATGCGTAAACCACTTTCAGGTGCATATATTGTGTCCTGCATGCGATGATGCATGTCACGAACGTTCGGCTAAACCTGAACATAACAAAGCAAAAACGGCTTAGGGAAACAATCAAGTCGTGAAAAAACAATAGCTGGATATAATAGATGGTACACGGTACATATATATATGTACCTTCTTTTCTTCTTTTCTTTCTTTCTTTCTTATATATATATATATATATATTCAAAAGGTTCTAGGACAAGATATGCATACGCAAATACACGCATACATAGACACAATGTAAACACAAAAAACAGTAGAAGCGTGACTAGAAAGAGTGGGATCTTTATGATTCAAGTGCTTTCAGAAAATTTTAGAAACGTACTGAATTGACGTCTTCCCCATCGATCATCTTTAGAATCATCAGACTCCTTATCAGACAATTCCAGCACTGCAAAAAAACATACTGCTGCTAGTTTTATCTAAGTTCAGCTTACTGATACAATCCTTTTATTAATCTTTTAAATTAGAAAATCATATTTTGAGGTAAAATGAGAAAAATCAACATGACACCAATCATTACTATGTATTTTCGATTTGTTCCCTGTTAATGAAGAACAGAATTTTGTCGACCTTCAATATTCTTTGCTTTGTACGGTTCAATTAGCCGGATATATAGTTTTCAGAAAACGTATAGTCATCTAATCCGGTAAACCCAAGCCGTAGGGCTGAAATTTATGGTTGCTCAACAGTAATTACAGACAATGATAAGATGCCTCTCTACAAATCCAAAAAATGCATTCCTCATCCGACAAACGGTCAGGATTTTCTTAAACATTCTCCGTACTTTACATAAGAAATCTTCATTTCACAAGGTACCATTCAGGTATAATACCATTATGCATACTAATTTATTCTCCATACGACAACCTGACCTCTCTTCCAGCACAACCCAGAGACACCGGGAATCCTCAATTAACTATACCTCCAGACAACGGGAAGCTTTCCGCTTGACGGCGATTACAGATTTGAAATTTAAAATATCCGCCGTGTTGTGCAACAATCAGTGAAACTGGACATCCTAACGGGTTGGGATAAATTGCTGAGGATTAATTTTGATTCGATGAATTAATTTTCATTCGATAAAGTGCAATTTTCACTCAATAAGTAAAACGTTTATTCGCTTGGTTTAACATTGATTTGATAAATATAATTCCATCTAAGTCGTGCATATTGAAATCGATAAGAATAAAGAAGGGTATGACAGAGAGAGAGAGAGAGAGAGAGATCAATGTGCTTGACAATAAGGCACTTTATTCGCAAAATATCCTTTTGTTTCTTTTTTATCATGCATGAAATACTCATATTATGTCAGCTAATCAGTTTACATTTAAATGAAAGAAACTGATGCATGTCCGGAATATACTTTTGGAATATTGTAGAAAACAGGAAATCAGAAATTTGGGAAAAATTTGCTCTGTGAAAGAGTATAGATTATCAAAGGCTTGCTTTTTTAGCGAAATAAGCCCAGTGTTCTACTGTTTGACGTCCCAAATCGAAAACAAGAGAATTCAATTCCATGCCTTTTCCAGCACGCATATTGTTACGTCGTGATGATGCTTGCTGTGCTGCATCGATCGTTGCATTGATGGGTTCCGCTTCCGTATCACTGCTACTTTCCGTCCATCCTTCGCTACTTTCATTTGCTGTATTGACACTCATCATCACTTCACAAAATTGTTCAAAATCACGACTTTGCATTTGCAGGCTTGATCGTACAAAATTATCACTCTGATTGGTTCGATTACGCCAATGTGAATTTTTTGTCATCGATGCAACTGTTGTATTCAATCGCCTGCAACATTCCACATTGCAATTCAATTTATCGCTTATATTTTTGCAATACAGTGTAATGGCATGATACCATTGTTCCTCTTTATTTCCTACCCAAATTGTACTCGAGAATTGTTCCATTATTTGATCTGATTTAGATCAGATCAAATACTTTACTGCTGCCTTTCTCATCAAAGAATAATGCTATTTCTTTATATCTTTCTGGATGATATTTCTCGCTGAAATAGTCCATTAAAAATCATAGAATCAGTTCAATTATTTAGATTTAAATTCTTCTGAGAATTTACTTTGATCCTCGTACAAGTTCCCCGTGTTTTCGTGAATACTGTTTCTTGAGTTTACGGATACACTTTCGTAGGGGTGCACATGTCAACCATTGCTTATAGGTTAAACGCATACGTTCGTTGAAATATGCATAGATAAATGGATTACACATATGGTTACATAGCCAAATCTATAAATACTACACTTCATCTTGTTGCATAGCAATAATTTTAATTAAAAAAATTTTTTCAATTGCTACAAATTAGAATTGTATTAAACTTATGCAACTTCATCATTGATTACTTAAAAGTTGCATAAGCTTAATGGAAAAAAAAAAGATATTATTGTCGTGAGATAATATCTAATCAATCTAATCATTTCACGAGAGCTGTAATGACTTTAAGTAAGTCTGTATGTCAGTTAACTAAAACTAAGCGATGAGATTTGATCATAAGGCGGATTAAACGGAATAGTTTGTATAAGGCCTTTGTTCAACAAATTGTTATAAGAACTTGTGACAAAAAAGTCAAAAGTTACATTTCATCAGTTATTTAGTTTTTTCCGCAAAAGAGGCTGTTAATTAATCATGAAAAAGATGTTCCTCGATTTTACAATGTTGACTCACCAAATGTAGAAAAACAAACTGCCAATTGGTCAATATATTTTTCATGAATGGTTTAGCAAAGAATATAATAGATGAAATGGTGCAAATGAGGGATGGATAAAAAAATTGAAATGTTAAACGAGCCTGAAAAAAAAAATAGGCTAATGTTGAATAAGCTAAGCCTGAAAAAAGGTTGATGTTAAACATGCCTGAAAAAAAAGCTTTTAGTCTTGATTAAATCTTTGTATGAAAGATAAAAAGAAAACGCAATCATGCATGCATTTACTAGGTTTTGTTAACCAGTTCTATTATGACATTTTTTTTTCTTTTTTTTTTTTTTTTTTTTTTGTATCAAGTACATATTGCTTTTCAGGAACAAAAATATATTTAAAATATTGTGATAAAAACGGCTTACTTGTTTTTTAAATCTTTTAGCACTGCCAACACGCAACTTTTTGCAATTAATTTTTTGCCGAACTTTGTGTATTTTTATAAGTACCATTAAAGAACACAACCATTGTGCTAATATGCTGACAGAGTTGAAGAACGACATAAGCACGATAAATACCGCTATAAATGGCTATATTTCAGAAATAATTTCTGGACTATTTTTCTTAAAAAAACTCATCAAGATAACTACGGCATAGAAATAATTTCAAATGAAAAGATACCTATAATTTTAATTTCATTCCGGATAAGCATTCTTCTCAAGTTTAGAATTTTTGATTCTAATCAAACAAGAAAATTTTATTTCTCAAATATCTTTCAAACGAAAAATGAAATATGAGATTGTCCAGAATTAAGAAATTCACTCTACCTGGCCTTCTTCCAGCTGTATTCAAAAAGCTTACTGTCCACATATCAGTTCGCATACCCATCAATGGCACAGGCATTGTTCCAAAATAAGCTGAAAGCCTAATCATTACTTGAAGAAAAAGTAATACAAATAAAGAAGAAGGTAAATTAAAGCTTACTGAAGCAGATTTTAGTTAATTTCAAATCAGATGAAGTGAAAATGAAACAGAAATCAGCGATCAGAAAAGGATGACCATATATAAAGCAGAGGATTGAGCATAAAAATGCATATTTTCCAACAATAAGTCATCTTATCAAAAGTATCACAGGACATTACAGTATCTGAGATTTGCGGAAATTCCCTATAATCTCGTTGCTTACTCTTGTAAAAACCACTTTGAAGTATGATAATCAATTATTGGCGCCAATATAACCGTCTTTTTTTTTTGTTTTGCCCTCATTTCTGTATTTACTTGAAATTCGGGACATTTGATGTCCTGTCCAATACTCAGGTTGAATTATTATTGAAATTTTAGAATGAAAGAGTGAACCTGTAAAAATGCCGATAATCCATGTTACTGTAGAGCCAAGAAGCGCGAATGACACGCGATTGATTGTTTTGGCACGTGTACGGTAAAAGCAAATAGCAACACAACGATTGATGCCCAAGAACGCGTAACTCATTATTCCCGCCGTCCAGGAAGCTATTTCAAGAAACGATAACAGAAACAAGGAAAAATGCAAATCTTCCAGAAGTGTATTGATTTGATTTTTGTTTATATCGTATGATTGGTTTTGAACTTCACCCATCTTTAAAATTGGAAAGTTAACCATAGGATTTCTATGATTATGATCAAAAATTTTGCTAAATTTTGGGCTTAAAATTGATTTGCTGCAATTTAGCGGATCAATAGAATTATTGGCAGCACTGTCATAATTGTGAAAAGGCACTTGGATAATACTGAGGCCACAAACGAGACCAGCAATAATGAGCATGATAGCATCAGCCAATGCAATATTAGCCATAATAGTGTAGGCTGATAAGCGATACATCCGATAACATGTTATCATTAACAGTGTTACCATATTACATAAAGCACCAGTAATTCCAGTGAATATATAAATTCCTCCTACAGCATTTGCCATTCCGTTAAAATCAAATAATTGCTCAAACATTTCAAATTTTTTGGATTTTTTGATTTTCTATTGTTGAATATTTTTTTGTTTGCATTTTGTTTTATCCTGTAAATAAATCATATTATACTTGTTGATTTGTTCCAACAACAGATAATGATGATTAGTATCGCAATATAGCAGATTTGTATTACTGATTATATATTTTTTAATTTTAAAACAATAATGACTTTTAAATTTTCCAAGCGGATGGATCTATGCGTTTTATTGATAGCAAAAAATAAAAAACTCTCGAGAATTACAGCATGACAAAATTGAAATCATATAATGACGACAATTGAAATTACACTATGATATTATTTCCATTCTTTTTACAAACAGATTAATCCGAAAGCATTTATCCAACATAATTATTTCTATGAGTACTTTTTCTCTTTTTTTCTCCCTAAATGGAAAACTTTAAAAGCTGAAAAAATGGATGAAATATTTTGAAGAATATCGAAATAAAAGTTTTTAGTGAAGAAATCATGATAATTAAATGGAAGATACTGCTGAATGAATCGTTAAAGTAAATTGTCTCAAGGGAATTTTTTGGGAAAAAGAAAAAATGGAAGAAAAAAAAAGAATGAAAAATAAAAGGAGGAATTTGAAAAATTTGTTGAAAGAGAAGAGTAAATGAGTTTATATGAATGCTAATAAGGCCTGGAAATAGTGAGAAGATAGGCTCACATCACATCCATACACTCATCCTCTTTAACTGAAATGTGCTGTCATACAATGATTTCGTGAAAAAAAAAAATTTAAGCTTCTTACTTACAAAAAGCTCCTCACATTTCAACCAGTCATTTCAAGGTAGCAACAAGATCTTTAATTTTTATGAGACAGTAATCTTTCATCAGTAAACTAAGCCAGCCCAACTGTCAAACTGCATAAAGATGGCCTAATTCCCCTTCTAATTCTTTTTTATTCCTGGCCCAACAATCAACTGAAACGAACGTTTGAGCATTGTTGCAAGAAAATACTATTGAAATTTGTTAAAGCTATACTAAATCTCCATTTTTCTTGCGTCTTCGGCTTCACTTTCTATGAATTAATGGAATATGACAAATTTTCCTTTTTTCTAAACTTTCAAATTTTGCCTAAATTTTAAAATTGTCCAAACAAATTGTCAAAGAAAAAAAAGGGAAAAATGAAATTATAAGCAATCATATCAGTGAGGAAAGTATAGATGATATATATAGACTGAGTGGATTTATTTATAAATTTAGATTCAGTCACAGAAATTTAATGTCATTTATATCTGACATCACCGAATGCGACGGAAATTACGGAAATTGTTTGGCTTGGAATGATATACTGTTGAAATTATTACAATTTTACTTTGCATTCTTATTCACTGTTTGTATTCAATATTTCCGGATAATTAATACAATACATTTCTTTCCTACTTCATATGCTCCTTTCTTCCGCACTGAAATTTTCTTTAATGATAATTTGAAATGATATCGATGAATTTTTCTTTCGTGATAACTTAATGATGAGAAATAGAATCAATAAGTCACTGATGATATATTGAATATAAAAGAAAAGTGTATTCGTCTACTTAAAATGCAACCACATATTATTCAGTACTTCAATTATCTTGAAATAGGAATCTGAAAAAAATTGATTCTCAAAATAAAATTTTTATAAATGTATGGGAGACTATATAATTTTTTAAAATGAATTATTAAACATTTTTACATTCGCTTAGTGACGATACCGCTGTAAATGTCCAAGAGTGGATGAAGATGTTTGTAATTATATGATTCTATTGAATGTTTAATTTTACAGAATCTTTCTTCTTTTATCTTCCTATTATTTGCAAACAATCCAGAATTTTAGATTTCTTTGAACACGAGTAAATCATTTGAATAATTATTTCCGGAGTTGAGCATTATGTTTACTACGTTTAATTTTTCATAATTTCATTTCGTTCTCCATTAATCTGTACTTTTGTCATTGTTTCCATAATTTTTCATCGAACTACTTAGAGGTTGCATAAATTGCAATCGAAACAATAATTATAAAAATTGCAATGAACAATAAATTCAACAAAGAATTTGGTAATAAAAAAAAAAAAAAAACGATGAAATTCCTCCGAACATAATTATATGCCGAATTAGTGAATATCAAATTTCGAACTAAATTCAAGTCTTTTTCAAGAAACGACATACTACAGCTGTGTTAGTCCTTCCTCTCCATTCACACTGATGCTACAATAAGGAGGCGATAACTGCGAAAGATAATTAATTGATTTCGCTTGATAAAGATAGCGAAATTTGACCTCAAAATAATATTGTTAAAAGTATTATTTACAACATATTCCACTCACAAAAATTCCACTGCAAAAAAGAATTTTTGATGAGTGTTTTTAATTTTTCTAATCTATGTTTATAAATTCCAAAGAGACGAAAGGCAAATATATTTATAAATTCTGAAAAAATAATCTAAACTTCGCATCACTTTGATTCTGTCATCTGAACAGAAAAAGACAACTGAGAGTTTTTTTCTGATAAGAAAGAAAATTTAATATCTGTCAATTTTCAGAAATTTTCTCTATCTATTTAAGCGCTTATTTATTTATTCATTCATTTTTTTTCTTTTGGAAAGAAATTAATATAGACATTTACTAAATGAATTTAAAAAATTATTCTAATCTTTGAATTTTTGAGTGTTATAATCGACTTCAATTTATTGGTGCTAGTCAAAATCGCTCAAGCTGAAAGGCAATAAACATCAGCAGTAATGTTTTCATAACCATATTGCATATTTAAAAAAAAGAAAAAAAACCTTATAAAACCGCAGTTCCAAACTTGCGACATTCAGCACAATAAGTTATAGTGAATATATAAAATCATTGAATTCCAGCACTTTCTCACTGACCTCCAGCATTTTTTCCCAACATGCAGCTTTGTGATAAAAGTTTTACTGGCTAATGCTGCATGATTCCAAATTTTCGATTATCAACAAACAATCGTAAAAAAGCAGGAAGCTTTTAGCTCTCTTGCAGTAATCAGGAAGCAGTTACTGATTTCTTGCAATTGCTAATATAAATGGCATCATAAAATTTCTCGTATAATAAGCTAATATGACTTGGCTTCAATTCGAAGATACAAGCTTTATTATCATTACGCTTCTTCACCGCATCTTGAAGTGTCAAGTTGGATTCTCAAGATGTTGAAAAATTATTGTAAATCTAATTTTTCTACCAAAATTATTTTCTAAATTGTTGTTACAGTATGAGCAATTTTTGATTGTAAAAAAAAAAAAAAAAAAAGAAAAAAAAAGAAAAGAAAGAAAACAAACGGAAAAGAAAACTTATTTGAACAACGATTGTGAAAAATTAGTTTTCAAAAACACGCTAAAGTAAATATGTAATCAACAAAAAACTATCATTCAATTTCTTTTCCCTAGTCGATATGCTTTTTAAATCGTTGCCATGGACACAATATAGAGGAATCATGTAAAATTTGTTCTAAAATAAAAAAGAAAATTGTTATAAGAAACAAAGGCCAAGTGGCGATTTGTAGAAATCGAAAAAACATCCACTGCAAGATTAAATCTTCATTTCTTAAGATGAATATATTTCAAATTTGAAATTCACATTTTGACATTATGATTAGCAAAAAGAATACCTTCCTTTAATATAATACACAATTTTGAAATTGAGCCGTTCAAAACATCAAAATATTTTCAGCTTGTTGCGATTGCTCAAAAAATGCTAATGATGGTTGCAGAATGTTGTGAACATCTTATAATCTATTCCTTCTTTAAAGTATTGAATTTTGTCCCAAATTCTATCATCTAATCAAGCCACGCAGGATATATTCAATAGTGGTTTTTAGATGTTTACAAACAGAACAAAGTTTATCTACATTCTTGTTTACAAATTAAATTACAGCTAGTTTCCGACTGTAAACCACTTATTGAAACAATGCTTATTAACAGGTTATCTGAAGCCAATATGAGCAAATATAATTAATAATAATAATAATAATAATAATAATAATAATAATAATAATGATAATAATAATAATAATAATAACTGTTTATTGTATGAAAAATTATTTTATTGTTTAAAGTTTTTATTTTGCAACTAAGAAAAAAAAAATTGAATCAGAATTTTTTGACTTTTAAATGAAAATAATCAAAACAAAATATTTTTCACCTCTAAAATAAAAAGAAAAAAGACAATAAAAAAAAGAAATCGAAATACCTGTGAAGATGGATAATGTTTTAATTTATTTGGAAATCATTTGAAAAAAAAAACTGACAAAAATTTGTAAAATCATTAGTTTTATCAGATATCTTTGACAACTATTATAACGTTTTTAAAATAAATTATATATCCTTTTCAGTGATGTTCTTAAGTTTGAAAAAATCAGTAAATGGGTATTACGTCAATAAACATAATAATCACGTGTAATAGAACTCGTCATTCAACGTCTAGTTATCCCGAATAATGTTACAAGGAAAATTCAACAAGATTCTAGTGCACTTTTAAATGTAAATATAATTTTATTTATTCTATAATATCAAAATCACTTCCTAATCATTATCGAAATTCAACTCTTTTGTCATGTTGATAGATTTCGTAGTGGAACTTGAAAAATCCATATTTTTCTCAACTTTAACTATTTGTGAAAAAGATTAAACACCAGGAAATTCTCTATTGTTTTTTTTCTTTTTCTTTTTTTTTTAATATGAATTTAAATAGTTTGAAGTTTTATAATTTAGACTTCGTTTTTCGCAAAACTTTTCGAAAGCTTAAAT
The DNA here is from genome assembly GCA_000499405.2 of Onchocerca volvulus. NCBI lineage: Eukaryota > Metazoa > Nematoda > Chromadorea > Rhabditida > Onchocercidae > Onchocerca > Onchocerca volvulus. Next base: position 10,598,839 of record HG738138.1, on the reverse strand, counting down.
AATATTTGATTAGTTATAAAATAAATTAAAATCACCGATTTTTTATTTCTTAGCACTATTAACAAATGTTTTAGAAAAATAAAATGAAAATGCATATTTCGGGCGGCGTGAAAAGGGATTTTTCTTTTTCTTCTTTTTTTTGTGTTCAATTATAATTGAGATTGATGACGTCGCTTATCCTTATGAATATAAAAAGTATTATTTATCGGTGAACATTGAACTACTAAATACCAGTTGCCAGCTTAAGTATGCTTAATCAATTTAATTCACTAATACAAGAAAAAAAAAGGAAAAGAAAGTGAATTGTTAATCTTTCTATATCATAATTCGAGGAAAAAGAAAAATGTTTAGTGCCTTAATTAATGCTTCTTTTGGCCATTTATTCGATGTAATATTTATTTTCCATCAGTTCGAACAGTATCAATTGTTGTTGATAAAACTGAAAAATTTTTAGTTATATATAAAAATTAAAAACAATTTTAGTCATCGAAATTTTCAGCTTTGAATTTTAAACTTTAATTTTAAAAATTGCTGTGAAGAAAAAAAGAATAAAAAAAACTGGCAACATTCTTTTCAGTAATGAAATTAATTTTTAAATAGTGAAATTTTCATATTCGTGTAATAATTTAACGAACTATAACATTAGCTTCCATGCATTGTTCATTTGAATATTTCGGTTGTTTTGTTGCGATGCATTTGATGATGAAGGATGGTAGAATCAAGCATTTTTCAAAAATAACAAGCAATTTTTGTTGATGAAATTATTTGATGAGGCTAGAAAAAAGAATACTTACAAAATGACGAGGAAAATGATAGCTCTCAATTAGCTTGTCATCGTTGTAATCATTCATTTTATTCACAGTGAAGGGCAACTATCATCAAATGTTATCTTTCATTTGAAAAAAAAAAAAAAAATTAAATAATAGTTTTTATATTCCATCATTAGATTTGCGTATATCACTATTAGAAGATTATTTTTAAATTAGAAGTTCAGCAGCAATGGTTATTTAAAGTAAAATCATTCAAAAAGAAAATAAAGGATTTTGTTTCTTTTTCCCTAAGCATTCACCAAAGGAGTTTAACAAAATGCGTATTGATTAAATGACGTGAAGCGGAAAAAAAAGAACTCAGAAAAGTTAATTAACTTAAAGAATGTATTGAAGAGAAGAAGATATGAAAATATTGATTAAGTTGATGTAAATTTTAGACTCGTGGACATAAAGAAAGGCAAGAAGAGATAAGGATAACAAATTTTACGGCTCCGGAAAGCAATAAATGCTTTATAATGTACAAAAAGAAAAAAAAAAAGGGAAAAACGAAAGTTAAATTACGAATGGGTAACAATAGAAACAGCTTGATGGACTGCTGTCAAAGCATGCACGAAATTAGATGAATTCAAATATTTCATTTTACCATACAATTGCAGATTTAAATAGCCTTTGATAAGCTTTAGATTCTGCTCAAAAAGAAAAAAAAAATCTCTTATTTTTAGAATAAGAAAAGCTTAAAAAAATTTTTTCTGTGATCTATTTGAGTTGATTGTTTTTTGTTTGTAAACTTTTCCATTTCGAAATTGGCATAAAATTTTTATTCTATAAAAAGTTCACAATTCATTTAGAACTTTGAAAATGCAGAAAAAAAAGTGGCAAATTCGAAAATTCTTTGTATATCAGACCAGTTGTAATAAGCAAAACTTCGTTTTAATAAATGATAAATGATTCGTCATTCGAGCTGAATTTTCAAAATGATGAAAAAAGAAAGATAATTGGAAGGAAGCGCCATTCGTTTGATAATTTTATCTTTTGATAAACAGTATTTATGTCAGGTGTTTTATGTCATTCTGTCAAAAATATGATTGAATTCAGTAAAGCAAATAATTTTCTGGTAAATTATCAGTATAGCAGGTAACACTGTGCAGTTTGCAAGTAAATTCCGCATGCATGTTATTTCAAGAGTTCTTCTAATACTTGACAATTTGTATGTGTCAAATCTAGTACAAAACTAGGAATGTAAGCTGCTTATCAAAGATTATAGAAGATGCTATAGCAATTTTCAAATTTCCTCAACATCAATAAAATTTTAAAATTGCTACATTTACCGCTGAAAGGAATTCTTTTGAAAAGGTTAGTGCGCATAATATCAAATTCCAAAAACTTCTTAATAATATCTGTTATTATTTATTTATAACTATATATAGAAGAAATGTATTTTTTCTAGGATTACAAGCAAAGAAATAAGATTTTATGGATAAAATAAAGTTTCCAACCACAATAATATTTTTGTCAGATAATTAATTGCTCATAACGATCATTTCTTACAGCAACATCAGGATTCTATGAATGAGCACATGGATCGTTGCATGTACCGTAATCCTATCCAGCAATAATTGATGAAATAGAAATATAGTAAGCCAAGTATTCGTTTTGCAAGTTTGGATGTTTTTAAAGAATCATGTTGTTATTATCATATCTTCTATTTCATGTTTGTTATGCAAAAAGGGAATTATATTTCGAAACTGTATTGGCTTTTCTCTTTTTTGCTTCTTCAGAAAAATTTCTATGATTGGGAAGAAGATATGACAATGCTTTCTGGATAAATTGATTAACTGATCAAAATTTAAGCACTTGAATGTAAAATTTAAATGCATATTTCAGTAACATACCTATAACTAGTTTATCATCTGGATTTACCTGATATTATTTTTGTCGTAGATTTGATGCTTCTCTTTTCTGCTTGATACATCAAAAACAGATCATGAACTTAACTCTAATATAGAATATAATTATCCTTCTATTTATTTACAAGCGATTATCTCTTTTACTTTAAAATACTAATTGCAACTTCAACCAGTAATAATTCTATCAATTTTTAACATAAATTTCAGTATATGACAAATTAATTACAATTACTGTGCTCAAATTTGATTAGATAATTTCCAAAATTTGCATCATTACATTTAACAGTACAAAAGGACTGAATTGATTTTACAGTATGCTGGATTTTTAATATTAATGATATGCGGTTTGCTATCCATAATTTCAATCTCTACTTGGCAATTTTAAATGAGTTCAAGAAAATATTTTCGAAATATTTTCAAGGAATGCCTTGTGGTTCTCATAATTTGGTTATGTTCCCATGTGACACATCAATTTCATTTTAAACGACTGAGTGTAAAGAAATGTTTCTCAATGATTAATTGATTTTATACCATCAAGTTATAATTATTTTGTTACGTTCATCTTTGATTTTTCTATTTGTTGGAAAATGACATGAAAACAAGTTGTAAAAATTATGGAATACTTGATGGAACTGCTTAAATTTACTTGTCCTTTAAATTAGTGATCGAGACAAATTACTGCGCATCAAATGCTTGACAGTTGAATTGATTTTATGGCTGTTTTGACAAATTTGCATTGCTTAATTTATGGGAAGCATAATGAAAACAACATTGTTATGAAGTTTTTCGAGTTAAAAAAAGAAAAGATAAGTTTTTAAAATCACAACTAAACAAACTTCACGCGTAAATTCTCCAAAATTCTCATATTACATTATAATGTGAAGTATTAGATCGTTCCGAAGAATGTAAAGAATCCGTATCTTCTTCGGTAGTACATTCAGTTTCCCGAGAGTTGGTCAAGTTTGCAAAATACTGTTCATTTTTCAATTTGTGGAATCTATTCATGATATTATAAAATTTTCGAATAATTTTCTGGATCATATTACATATCCATTCTCTTTTGTTTTTTCCAAATTCAAGATGATGTGAAATGAATTAATAGGCTTTCCAACAATTTGATCATATTAACACTGATAACTAGAATTTCATTAATTCAGTAGGCGAAAAAAAAAATTCATTATTTTGACTAAATAACCAAAATAAATCAATTAAGTCATTTGAAATAAGGTGTTTAATAACAGTGTCAGTTGGTAAATAGCAAATAATGAGGATGGGAACAAGCTTTAAGCTGTGTAAGAGAGTTTGCTAAACTGGTAGCAAACAACAAAGCCAACCGTCTTCTGCACTGAATCATCATCATCATCTTGTTTACTTTTTTTCCTGTAATTAGATCTGTATTAGGAAATTGAAATTAGAGTTGTACTGGCAATTTATACGTATTTAGTTTTGTAAAATTTTTGAGTATATTAGTGAGAAGTGAAGAAGAAGCCACGAAACAATGCTTGCATTTGTTTGTTGATCATTTATCATTTCCATTTTTAACTGGAAATTTTAAATATCACTTCAATAAACTTCACACTGTCATACTTTTGAATGGTTATCACTGAATGATTCTTCCGTTCAGTGTGACTCATTTGCTTGAAATGATAATTTAACTTGATTCATTGAAATACTCATCGATCAGTGTACAATATAATTGAATTGAATTCGAAATTTAAATTGATTTTCAATGTGATCATTCTCTACAGTTCAAAGCATTTCTTTGATTGATATTGCTGTCATTTCAATGACAACCCATCTAAATGATAGATTTTAAAAAAACTGGTAAAAACGGCTGTCACTGCCGAGCATCTTTTGATAAGGCTGACATTCGATCATATCCGACGGGCAGTTGTGTCTTTGAAACGAGATATATACAACATTTCTACACTGTATTTTCTTCGGAAGCTGTGATTATATTGTTGGCCTTTTTTTCTTTCTTTTTTTTCTTTTGCTTATCAATTTGTTAAATTAAAAATTTTTTCCAGTATAATCGATCAGATTTTGCTATCATTATAAATTGATGGATTAAATAATTTTTTCATTGCAATCCATTAATATGTTGAAATTTTTAATCAAACATTTGGAAAAATTAATTCAAAAAACTATATAGTGATCAAACTTATTTTTAAAATAATTTTTTCCAGACAGGCAATTTTGATAATGCAGAAAATGTTAGCGCTTTTTTGAATTTTATTCATGTAGAAGTAAGATAAAGTTAATAAATATTTCCATGCAAATAAATTGCCATAAAACGAACAATCACATTTATCATTTTTAATTAAATGCAACTTCAACTTGTTCAATATATCCTTCTTTTATAGCTATCAATAGTTGAAGCTAATATGAAAGTCTATAAATTTTGCATCATTTAGTTTTTAAAACATAATATATATGAAATAATATTTCAAAATTTTTAGTTGCCAAAAGTTTCCATTTTTGGCCTTTTAACATGTTTCCCATCTAACGAGCAAACACCATTTGCAAATACGAAATGAACGAAATCATTTGAAGAATATCATATAATTTATCAACAAATCACTTTTTATATAATAATTATGGTTAAACCATAGTTTTTTTAAAAATAAAAAAAAATTGTAGGCTGTCAAATTGAACAATTGTTCTATCTGAAAGACTGATTTTTTTTTTTAAAACAAATAATGTGCACTCGTGTTTTTGTTTTTCTCCTCTTAGTTTTGTTTTTTTTTGTTTTGTTTTTTTTTTTAAATTTTACTCGCAGTATAACTCATGATTTGTCAAAATTTTGAAGTTTTACTGCCATTCCAATTTTTAATAAATCGTGAATTAGCATGTTTAATTTCAACTGGAAATGGTTGATATTATGTCGATTTGCATGCAAATTTATTCTTGGTGAGAAATTTTGACAGTTTTTGAAATCAGCTTCTAACAAGTAACTCCCATTTATTTTCGTTTTTCTTCTCTTTTTACATTCATCTTGTTATTAAGAAAAAAAATTTTTGGTTACTATTTCCAGCAAAAAAAAAAAGAAAAAAAGAGTGGAAGACATTGAATTCAGCTATAATTAAATTTGTTTGACAGAATTTCACTTTTCAGATATGGCTTAGGCTTTCATCAACAGAAATCCCCATACATAATATTATTTAATAATTTTATATTACAATTATTTTTCCCTTGTTTTATAGCCATGACTTTTTTTTTCTCTAGGATTCTTTCATGGATTTCAGTAGGCACATAAATTTATCAAGTTGTAAGATTTGGTAAAGTAACTTGGTAATTTGAACTAATTTATTTGGAAATTGAAGAAAGCTTCATCATTATGCTAATTTGAAAAATTTTTCATTAATGAAAAATGATAATGCATTATTTTTCTTCTGACCAAATGTAATACTTAAATTTTGAAGAATTTTGACTGCTTTGATAGTTTTTTCAGTCGATGGTTCGAATCATTCAAATATTTAACTAATAAATAAGCTAGTAATTTGAGTCTAAAAATTGATTTAACGAAAAGGAAATTAAAATGCGCTACGATTAATTTCAACTAAAAGCTCTTTCCGATCGGACTAAATTTGTGTACTTTAAAGCAAAATTCCAGATTTTGATTGATTAAGTGCTGCTGGAATAAGTGATGATCGAATCGCATTCACTTCTATCGTTTATTTCATACATATTGCTGAGTGTTTCTTATTGCACTAAATTTATTTTGTAATTTCTCTTTTGAATATATTAATTTAAATAATACTTATTGATTATTATTATTTTTATCCTCGTCTTCCATAATAAGACTATATGGATGTATAAGGCAAAACAGGTGACAAATTGAACAATCTCTGATAATTATCTTTTTCTTTTCACAACTACATTATCGTTTTATAGTCAGATTATTCCGCCGCTGCTCCTAGGTCAAGTAATTTTGAACAGCAACATACTGTTAAATCAAAATTGTTAAGTTTTTTGTTCAGTGTTAATACCATCGAATGTTACGACATATGAGCTTATATGCGTTTATCACAAAAAAATTATCATTACAGTTTCTCATAGAATTCTGTTTCCTTTGACTCATCTACTAATCAGGCTATCAGTAATTCGAAATTTTAGTCTGTTGAAATTTTTTAACAAAAAAATGACTGAAATCTTGTTATAGCCAAAAATCACTTTTTGGTTGATCGCTATTGACGAATTTTAGAACACAGCTTTAGGATAGGAAAACCGCTATATTTTATTTCAAGTACATACGAATTTTACGGAAGGAATAGTTAACCTGCAACAGTTGCTGCTTTGATGTTTCATTTCGTTTCAACAATTTTGGCTTCATTTCAAGTATCAAAATATCATTCATACATCGATAATCTAATCAAGGTGAATTAATTAAAATGGATTGAAATTACCTGTTATGAGTTCATTTCAGGTGTATCTTCATTGTGCCAACATCTTTTTCAATTATAATGCGATAAGGTGGGCTCAATAATCCATAATCGATTGCTCTATTAATCAAAAATGCTTCTTACATTTTCAAAAAGCTCTAGAACTTTAATTTGCAATTCCATACTTTACAGCTTTTGTAAGTTTTCTGACTTCCAATCATTTCCAATTAAAAATTTTTTGATTCCATTTTTCTAAAATAATTAATTGATCCTACAGAATTATTTAAATATATTTTATTCGCTTTCCGAATACTTATTTCACTTATACATAATTAAAATAACCTGATTATGAATTGTAGAATCAAAATTTTTCGAAAATGTTTATTTGGAAATTTTTGACAAAAGTTCAATTTTTATCATTTGAAAAGATGTTTCAGGAATTATGTGGTATCGCCAGTATATAATTTGCATAATAGTGCATTTCGTTGCTGCAAGTGAAAAAATACCTTGTGGTCAAAATTTAATTGTATTTATCATAGATGGATATGGGAAAGCATTACTGAATCAGTCAGATGCTGGTTTCCGATTGCTAACTCAAAATGGCGTATACAGTGATTTTCTAAAACCTGTTTATCCAACTCACAATTATCCGAATTGGATGAGTCTTGTAACAGGTTGTCGCGTTAATTTTATTCCCATTATCCAGCTTTCTGAATCCAAAATGATTGTCTCAATTCAGAAGTCATTTAAAGTTAAACTATGAAAGATCGAAGAGAAACATTAGTGAGAAATTTTATTTATATTATTGGATTTTAGCAAAGGATACTAATATGCAAGTTCAAGAAAGCATGGATTGAAAATTCAAATTCATCAAAGCTGCAGGTTTGTATGCAGAAAATCATGGCTTTGGTGCTAATTACATGTGGGACAGAGTTAGGAATAGAAAGTTTTCGAACGGTGAAACAAATCGCGTTGGTGATACCTGGTGGCCTGATGGTGTGGTACCAGCATGGTATACCACAGGTAAATCAAACGTTGATGTGCATTGTTATTGGATGCCGGGATGTGATGTAAGTTTAGATTGATTGTTAGAAAAATAAAATCAAATGAAGATATTTCGAAATGAAAATATTTTCTTACTAGGAATTTAGTTACTACTAATGCTTTAAATTAGAAAAATAAATTTAAGTAAAAAATTGATCTGTTAATGGACTGTATAAGCTAAAATTACTTTTTGATATCCAAACTTACCACAATTTGGCCATTTCTGATAAATAATATAATAGATAGGAGTTGAAATTCAGGCAAAAAATAGTTGATAATTTGAGATAAAGATTCTTTCTCAATATTACAAGAGTAAGTTACTAACTTTTTTGCTTGACTTTATTAAAAATTTTCAGCCATTTCTTGTCTTGCCATTTTAATTTTAATTTTTCAAATTTAGGTATTTTAAATAAGTACTATTTGCAGCTTCCACATCAAGATCTGATTGTGCAAGTGCCACAGGAGCGTAAGTATAATGTTTCAGCACCAGGCCAAACTGATACACTGATAAACTATTTTCCAGAAATCATCGAACGAATTACCAAATATCAACCTTATAAGCAACAAGTAATTTAATTTAGCAATTTTAATGACTATTTTATTATTGATCAATGATGAAATAACTTCTTACTTCCAATGTACTTCATTGAATCTAATCGTAGCTTTATCAAATCATCAATGAATATGTTGAATCCACTTATGATTTTATGAAACTTATCTATGCTGAAATGATTTCAAGTATTTTAGTTTTTTCTAATTCGATATGGTAGCGTACAGGCAGCATTAGAAACATTTGGACTACATAGCGACGAGTTAAAACAAGCACTTATTAACGTTGATTTGAGTCTTCTTGTGTTACAGGTCGTTCCTTTTTTTTTTATCGATTTCAAAACTATTTCCAGAAAATATATTTCATAAAAAAATGTTATTTCTGTTTTTCCGAAAATTGTAAGCGAAAATATATGAATATGTATCATAAGCATCAATACTTAAAGTATCTGCTCACATTATAGCAGAAACTTGATGCTGCCAAACTTTTCGAATCAACAAATTTGATGGTAATCTCGACGCATGGCTTGTACACGGTAGAACAAGAAGAGCAATTTTTCATCGAAGAATGTCTAACGGATTATTCAAAAATTCAGAAAGTAGTTAATCATCATGCGATGATGATGGTTTTCACAAATCCGGACGAGGCTAATGAGGTATGTAATCTAACTTTATTACTATATGTATTTAACATATTAAGTTTCATTAAAACAAATCAAAATTGCTATTTTATCGAGAAAAATCGTACCAGATCATGCAAATTATGCAGATTTTCCGGTTAAATCCGAACTGGATCAAAAACAAGATGTGCATAATCAAGTTCACATATTTTACAGCCTGTCATTTTTTTGATTAGAAAGAAATGCATTATTGAAATATCCGAAAACTAGTTTTCTGAATTATTTTATTCTTAGATTCGAACGATCATTTTCAGGTATAATTATTTTTAAGGTATTTTTTGAATTGAAATTATGCGATCAGTGGGCACCGATGGGTGATTATGATGAAAATGAGCAACCGCTTGTATCAGTTTATCAAACAGCCGATTTGCCATATCGTTTCCATTGGAAAAATTTTAAATATATGCCAGAAATTGTGTTGTTCACTCGGCCAGGTGCAACTGTCTTGACGGTATAATCATCATTACATTCCGATTCTCTTCATCATTTCGAATATATTGCATAAATTTTTTTACTAATACTTTTTTTCATATCATTCACTTTCATGCTACTTTTTTTTTCTGAATCTGTCAAATAAAAGAGATATTAAAACTTTCCACGGATGCAATTTTCGTATTAAAAACATTTCTCAGCTATTTTTTATTGACAATTATTTACCTATGACACATAGGTATAGAAAGGATTATATTTGAAAAAAAAAAAAAAATTCCTATAAATGAAATCAATTTACAGCGTGAATTACCTTCTTTACCACCGCATGATGAGCAAGAAAGAGATATTCTATCAACTGACGGTTGGGATAATGAAAATTTCAATATGCATGGCATTTTTTTTGCTCGAGGACCAGGCAAGTTTTCGAGATTTTTCGAGATCAAAAAAGAAAACGAAATGAAACATTTGTTTTGCATGTATCTGCAAGATAAATGATATACACATTTAGGCGATTTTTGCTTACCGTAAACGTTAAATTTGTTTTCATTTTTAATTACATAAAATTTTGAATTAGTTTTTTTATCCTTTCACAATAAAATTATTTCTTTCAGCCTTTAAAGAAGATTATGAAGCTTCACATATCAATGTAGTTGATATCTATCAGGTAAATCCTATTTAAAGCAGAATCATAAACTTGTGGGCCTTATTTGTTTACCGTTACATTTAAATGAATTGCTAAGCAATTGAATATTTGATTATCAATTAGTAAAATAAGTTAGGAAACAAGCAATACCTGCTTCAGGATCTTTTAAGTAATGCTACTTCCTCGTATGAAGTTTAAATATGCATAAACTTAAACAAATTTATATTAAACTTGCTTTGAACTTAAATTTTTTTTCGTTTTTTGGAGATTTATTGAATTTTGGCAGGTAATGATGAATATATTTGGGATCGAGCCGCCCCATCGACATAATGGTACATGGTCAAATGTAGAAGATCTCTTGAGCAGTGGCTGGGAAACTCGATCAGTACCCGAGAATATGCGAGCATTTACTGCATCCAATTACCAATTATCTTTCATATACTTCACCATACTGATCTCATCCTTTATCATATATGATCAATTTTTATATTCACTAATATTATGACAGCTGAACTTCGAGTATTTCAATTCAATGCATTCCCGATAATTATATTACTAATGATTGTGTTATTTTTCTTTCATTCTTATGAAAAAAAAAGAAAAGACAGAATTAAAGCCTGATCTACAAAAGAATGCTAAAAATATTTTTATATTAAAGACAATCTTTTTTTTCAAAATATATCAAGGATTAGTTAATTGATGATTTTAACATCATAGCTATTTTATTGTGTATGGAGAGTGCAATAATTTTACCATTCTTTCATTATGGTTGAAAGACAGTTTGTGTAATTTACCATCATATTTCATCAAATCGTTAGGTCAAGGTGGACTTCTCACTGCTTCTTGACTTCTTTAAAATCCAATCTGAAATTATCATTTTAACTTATCATTGGAAATGTATTAAAAATCATGATTTGATAGCTGCTGTGCATTTTTAATTGTTGTCACTTCTTTCTTTTAATGTCTGAGAAGATTTTAACCACCAACTTTTACCTCATTTTCTCTATAATTTATTCGTTTTTAATTACATTAGCAAACAATCTATTCTATTGCTTCTTAAAATTGAAATCAGAAACATCCTTACGTAACTCTAATTTCCATGTTTGCCAATGTCGCTTATTCTATTGAAACATGTATTTTATGATTTTTACAAGACTTCCAACAATGAAATTTTACAGGTGAATACCACTAAGCGAGGATATCAAAATGTATTTTCCGCGGGAAGGATAAACCTCTATCGATATAACCTTTCATAAATTATTTACACATATTTGTTTTGCTAAGTTTAATAATTTTAAAAATGAAGTAGATCAATGAAATTGAGAGAATTGCTCAAAAGCTGGCAAGATCACGAATTTGTAGAACTGTTCTTTCAGTGTTACAAATTGTACACTGTCTGTAAAAGCGAACACATTACCATTATGAGTGGCAAGTTGGAAAACAAATACCGTCATACGCTTAAGTATGAATGTGAATTTAAAAATTTGTAAGCAGTAATTATCTCGTGAAAATTTCCAGCTTCCTATCCCCCAAGATGTTAACGCTATACACTCTCAAGCTTAAAAAAAAAAAAACCCTTGCGATCCGCCACCAGTCTCGAAATCACCAACTTTCCGAAATGAATAGACGAATTTTGCAACTATGAAAAGTTCGGTTTCCTTCCTCCTAAGTGATGAACTAAGAAGGAGGTGATAAATCCAAGCGACGATCTAAGTGCAGAGGAGGAATAAGAAAAGATTTCCAAAATTTTTTTAACGGATTTTATTCCCGCTTATAAATTGATAGTTTAACTAGATATAAGTATGAAGATGTCATGATTTAATCATCCTATATTTATCAGATTTCTTCAATCGACACTAACACACAATTACAAGAAATTTCGCAATAAATAAAAGGACTATTAATTGTAAAGAACAATTCGGCAATGCTAAAAAGCTACACAGATACACAATTTATGGCAGTTTCTGAACCAAATATGTAGTGTGGAAAAATCAGTTTCCAGCGTAGAAAATATATAACAAAACACACATGAAAGAAATGACAACATGTGGATAACCTAAAAATAAAAACAGCTGATAATAAAATGGAAGTGAAGGTAAATTCAAACTGAATTAAACTATCCGTACAATCAATCAAATCAACAGATGGATCGATAAACCTATAACAACCATAATAAACCAACCGGTTATAGCTACTAGTCAGAATCCACAAGACATACACAGAAAAAAAGTAAATACTGAAGGTAACGTTTATAGATTTATGAATAACAAACAGTTCGAAAGCATGACAATCGAATTCAACATATCTCTTGAAGTTAGACAACAATCGCAGTATATTCGAATGTAACAAAAACATCATGAACAAGACATGAAGAACAGTGAACACCAATGATAAAGTGCAAGAGAAGCTGGATGTAACATCAAAAAGGTGTGTCGCAACATGGTACGCCTACTGAAAATCTTAATAAAGATGGATAAAGTAGGAAACTTCGATGACAATATTCATAATTGCACGATTTATGAAGAATGGAATCGGTTTATCCAGAAGTAGGTGTCAGTAAACTGTGAAACGCGACTTTATAATAAGGATGGACCTTGGTTCTAGGTCTCCTGTGCATATTATTGAAATTTGTTTCAGAAACATTATTATACTGAACATGATTCACAGGCTTCTCAACCTTCCTACAATTCATGTCACTGTCTAAACCTGTTTCAGAAATGTCATCATAACTATCACGGTCATCGTCATAATACCCATTTCTACTAAAAACCGTTGAAAGCACATCATGATTCCCCGAGAGATATGATTTGGAACAGTTAACGACCTCTTCCAGACTGTCGGATCCAGAAGGTGAGCGACTCTCAACAACTTCTGGAGCACTACGACTCAAAGAAAGATTGCAACCATTGTAGTAATTAGAAGCTGGTCGGAATTCCACATCGTCATCTGAGTACTGCTCGTTTTTAACGGCATGGTCGTCAATATCATCAATGCATTTAAGGGAGTCTTGTGATAAAGATATCAAATGAGATCCATCAATAAAGCCCATAGTTGTCGCAACAGCGGCAAGGATTTGCAAACCATTCTGCGATGTATGTGGTTCTTCATTGCTCAATTGGCTAGACGTCCGGTCATTCAACTTCCTAGCGTGATTACGCTGTGTAGTTTCATTATTCTTTACTGATTTTCGTTGTTTTACAGTTTGGCAAACGCGAGATTTCCTTGTTGGGACTAAATTATTTGAGATGTTTACATTGTTTTCATGTGAATGTTTTCTAGTCTTAGAGTTATCTCCTTTCGTACTATTCACAATCATATACGGTGTACTGGTCATCCAAGTTTGCACATTGGGCATAGCTGAATACGATGATGAAGATGATGTTTTTATGGCATGATTGAGCCCCTGATGATTTCTAGCAACACAGGGCCCATTCTTCACTTTGTCAGACTTTCTTTTCAAACGATTCATAGAACCAGAAGGTCCTTCTGTTCGAAGTCCTGAAAAAAATTTTGGAATTAAGGGTGTAAATCATCTGCTTCAAAATAACAAAAAGCAGTATCTACTTCTAATACTAGCAGTAAATATGTATTCTAAAACAAAAAATCATATACTTTCAGGCGAAAAGCGATGAGGGACATGCTGTAAAGCAGCAACAGTATGTCGGCGAAGCGTCATCGTCGTTTTCCGCTGATTTGATTGTGGCATATAACGACAGAGCCTTGAATCGGTTATACGAAATTTATAGTTATTACCGGATTGTTTCGACTCACCACTGTTTTTTTCTAACGAAACAGCAGCTGTCATATACAAACTTGTGAAAAAACCTTTGCAAGTTCTGCAAATGAAATTTATTAACCACAAGTATAAAACCTCCTGAAAAATTACAAACCTTAAGTAAGCGATTGCTCTTTGAATATAAATAGGTTTACACAGTAAGGAACGAAGATCATAAAAATCGTATCAGGATTGTTTACAGTATACAAACACTATATACACCATGTACAGACGAAGTGAGACCTAAAATGGTAGAAAAAAGTAAAACGTACAGTGGTAGTAAGGCGTAAGACGCCAGATCACGGAAAAATGATTAACGTACCGTTCACAAGTCAAACATTCACAACGACTATTGTTATCACCAAAAAAGTTATCGCCATAATAAGCTGTAATTTCCTCCCCTAGAGCGATATCACGCAGCACCTGAAATTTAACACATCCATAATTTATTTATAATCTGGTGGAAAAAAAAAACTAATGGTGACTACTGATAAATCCCACTGATTTAATAACTGAACAATACTTGTACGACAGCAGCGTAGCTATTCGGAACAAATTTACAATTGGGATGACAGTCATGATTGATGTAAGCAGCAGGACCAAGCCACAACTGAGCTCGTTGTTTCCTGAAATTATTATGTACAAGTTATGATGACCGAATAGAGTAGCAAAGAGATAAATTCCACACCTTGTACTATACATGACAGAAAAATCATTGACATCTTTTCGTAATAATTGAGATTCTTCTTCATGGCTGAGGTCACCAATAACACCCACTAAACTGCCAATTATATCACCTTTTTGCCTAAAATGATTAAAATAAAGGTCACTTTCTAAACAATTCCGCTATGTACGATAAGTAATGTATAGGGTTAAAGAAAAAACAAATTGGACTATTATTCAGTACAAACTAACATAGGATATAGGAACGTCTCGGAAATGATTCCAAATCAAATAACAGTAAGAAAGAAATACTGAAAACCACTATAGCAGTTTATGATGAAATCATGAAAGAATTTAGAAATTTTCAGTATTGAAAAAATTGCACTTACCAAGACTTTGTAGCAACTAACATTCCACCAAGGCGATTTTCCGTCTTATAACGGTGGCATACTTGAACTGTAAAGCCTGAATCATTGGAGAACATCTGCATAAACCGCAAAAGCTAAAAGTAAGATAGAATTACGATATCGTTCCTACGTAATGGTAGATAAAGTGGAACAATCAAATGATTGGATTTACGTGATCTCGGAAAGCAAGTTGCTGCTTTAGCGTTCGTCGCTTCAAGAATCTCATTACCACATTCACATGGAAGATGTTCTGAATTGCTGCGCACAAATTCTGGTCCTCTTTATATTTCTTTACTATGCTTTTTAGTTTGATTTGTTCCTCGCGTTGTGGTGGACGGTAACTATAAGCATTATTAGTAAATATGAAAAAGTATGACAACTAATTAATTGGTTGACTAATTAATAACACATTTTAATTAGCTAGCTGAAGAAATAAACAAGTTTGGAGAGAGCGTGCATCGTAGGTTTCTTTTGCGAGATTTATACCCGACCATATTTAAAATAAAATCTAGTATTGGAATGGTTAATAATAACAACCTAACCATTGATCAAGCATTTCGGCAACTTAATTTAGCATTCCAGTGATCATTGGATTATCTTGTTGGTAACGCTTGAAGCGACTATACTTACTGGAGATTCATTTTATGAGTGCGAAAACCGAGAATTGGATCAACGATAACACTTGTTGCCATATCATCGTTATCACAAAGCTCTCGTATTGTCATGTTATGCTGTCCCGATGAGCGATCCGGCAACCGGAGCAACTCCGGATTTAAACCCATGATGCAGGTAGCGCACCCAACCACCACACTCCACCACTCGACAAAAAAAAGTGAAGACAACAAACGCAGCTTTCTAAAAACCGAACTTTAGCAGTTCCCATTCAGGCCAGCGTTGGAAGAGAATTTGCTATCTTAGCAGCTTTATACTATCTTAATTAGTCTTTATTATTTAGTTTTCTACAATCATCATTCGACAACGAGTTTATACATCAAAATTCTGGTCAGAACTTGGAGAAATGGTCGAAGATTGGGTATATATGAATGCACAATATGGATAAATATAAATACACAATAATATCATGATATCATAAGACACAAAATTTGCATCATTATATCAGGTAAGATCTTGCTGTGAATGCAATAATGCTATGCAATATTGCTTATTAATTATATTTATAATTAATTATTATAGCGAGTTTGCTACGGTGACAAGCTATCGATAAGTTATTTGAAAAAGATGAAATATACAGAAATTTAATGACATATACCTTCCTGCTATCATGCTATGTTCCTCCTCCCATCAAAAAAAGATTTACTGATATCACCATATTTGATCAGAGGAAATCTTTCAGATGAATAGAATTCTTGAACAGATTTTTCGGGTAGATAAAACTAAGCTTCAAACTGGGCAAATAAGAAGTCCCTATGCTAATGTAGATGGAAATCACGAATAATTTATGATAAACATTTTATGACAAATTTATGATAAACATTTTTGCTAAATGTCATTACAGCAATGAATCTATTGCAGTGGAATTTGCTACCGCAATAGAAATGAACCAATCTGATCGATTATTATGAATGTCCATCCATACATTACTTCGCCGTAGATTCAATCATCCATTTTTATGTGCATCCCTGAAACTCATTACTTTATCTGTTCAGTTTATCTGCTATTTGTTAATTATTTAATTGATACACGTTACATTTTAGGGTTTCCATATTTATCGCTTTCCGTATTAAGGATCAGAGAATGCTTGAATAGACTGGAATAATCTTTTTCACAATTGCGATGTATTCGTCAAGATTCTGCAGTTTGACAATTTACTTCTCTTCTAATCTCTTCCAATCATTTCGACGAATCAAGTGGCCAATTTTTTTCAAAAGCACGCGGTCATGATACATCTTAAGCCTTTGATATGATGAATTCACTCTCTCAGACTGTTTAAATATCAGTGACTATTTTGGATATTATTAATCTGCTATTTGAATGCATATATTTATCATTTTTCCATTACCCATCTTTCGACTGTTCACATTCCAGCATTGTATTAGCAAAAGATTTGGCCAAATATATCGAATGTCTAGTAAATATTATTTACACATTAGGATT
Organism: Onchocerca volvulus; assembly: GCA_000499405.2. NCBI lineage: Eukaryota > Metazoa > Nematoda > Chromadorea > Rhabditida > Onchocercidae > Onchocerca > Onchocerca volvulus. The sequence continues at coordinate 10,581,472 of HG738138.1, read as the reverse complement.
GCAGACGTACATCCTAGATTGAGACACAGTTTAATTTGTCCTATGACATTTTTAAATATAATTTTAATTAAATCATATATCAGACATCCTCGTCATATACAAAATAACATTTGTTTCATCGTTTTAAAAGCAAACATACTCATCAAGATCTACTACAGCCACAAACATTATCATTACATTCTGATAATAATATTGACAATGAAGAGATATCGATTTTAGCTAACCATAATCTCACAAAATTTATTTACCTTAATTTATCACACACTTAAATTAGTAATGAAGATACGAGAATTTAAATGATCTTCAATATCAGATGAAATTTAGCCATTGTTTATTACTATCTTTAATTTGATTTGTCCCGACAGGTTGTCTTTGCGGCGGCGTTCCTTAATCGCAACGTTCGTAAAATAAACTAATCGAACCGGTTATTGCACCAAATCTAACAGTGTTTCATTCGCGGTGCTATCGCATTTGCCGCAAAATTTTGCAAACCTTCTGACTGGTATTTACAACGACTACGAAAACGATCATTCGGCTATCTCACCACTACCATTCATAGCTCCTCACAGCGATTCACTGCAGTTACAAATCATAGCCGTGAACTTTGTCCCTCAAATATCGTTTCAGTAGTTCTGCAAAATTCACAATTTTTAAATATCTGATTAAATCCAATTGCTTTAGATGAATTTTATTTTGAACAAAGACACGGAAGTTGTCTACTCATCATTTTCATATTTAGTGTATTTACCGGAAATAAAATTTAATAATCGATAATAAGTTCTTATTTTTTGCTTACAATTCTATACGGTGTTTGTTTCTACATGCTAGTCATGCATATATGCTTTCAAATGCTTCTACAACTTGTACAACTTGGTACAGCTTGGATAACTTGGATTCATTTACATTATTTTGTACTATTATTCAGTTTTCTCTATCTTGTTTAGTGATAATCACTGTTTGCCTCTATATCGGATCTTATAAAAAAGGCTTGTATAATGACAATTATCATAATATGTCAACCATTCCCAATAAAAGATAATACTTGACCCAAACTTGCAATATAAATAGCTTGCCACAATAGAGAGGTACTAACTCTCTCTATCTGTTGCAAACAACATGCATGCAGATTTTTCTACTCTGTAAATAAGTGGATAATTTGTTTAAAAATTGCGAAAAAGTGCAGCCGACAATGCATAATTGAATATAAAAATGTCAAATAGCTGTTAATTAAGAATTTATGTTAGCATTCTTTGATGATAGATTGCATTTTTCTTTCTTACATGCAAATAATAATTTAGTTCAATTGATGAAAGAATCAGCATAAATACTTAAATACCTTCTCTATTAAATAAATTGTATCGACAGGTGTATAAATGTGTGATAGCATTTGTTACAAAGAAAGTGTCAAATGACAAAAGTTTTAACATTTTACATTAAATAGAAATCTCAACACAAGTTTTAACATGAGAGTTATTTGAACTTGCATTTGATGAAACTATGCTCAAATAAACACATCATAATGCTTGTTTATTGGAAGTTGGAATGAATAGTAAAATGACGGGTTGTGAAGGAATTCGGGGGAGACAGCATCGGGCGGGGAAGTGTTAACGAAAATTACACACATATATACATATACATATATATATCATTGCTGCATTTCTTGCAATTGCAGTTTGTTTCAAAGCAAATTGGTATAGTTTGAATTGAAAATGATTTTTTATTCGAAATTTTTCTTATCATTTCTGGGTTTCGTATGAAAGCAAATGTTAAAACTTCTATTACATGACACTTTCTTTATAACAAATAATATCACGCCGTTTATTCACCTATCGATATACACATTTAAGTATAATAACTAATTCTTTCATTAATTGAAATAAATTTGCAAGAAAAGAGACAAATCAACGAATGCTGGCATAAATTAATTAATAGATATCATTTCTAATCATGAAAGTACATTGTTCAATTCTAACTGGAAATTTAGAAGATACTTAGTTAAACATTTGTTATGATTAATTATCAATTGAATCAATCAATTATCATTATTTTCATCATTGGTAGGTTAACAATTAAATTATTCAATTGATAAGATTATCAATTAAATCATTTTCGATTTGCAATATTCATTAAGTATGCAAGACAAGGGATTGCATAGTCAATGAATATTCCGGTCCGAAAATCCTAAAATTTCATTTCTTAACCACATACATACACTTAAAGTTTTAATCTATTATTATTATTTATTATGATGATGATCAATTTTTGTTATGCATTTGTTGAAATTGTTTTGTGTCGTAAAAAGAAACGAGTTTATTGAACTAATTATCATTATTTTCATCATTTTTCTCCTCCATATCATCAAAACAATTAAGATACACTCCATGTAATTTCAATAATTTGTCAACCAGCATTAAAAAGTGTTTGTATCAAAACCAGCTGTAATTCATTCCTCTCTTCCAAAAATTTTCATTTTATTTTATTTTAACCGTCTTTTTTTTGATTGACTTAACGACTTCGATCTGTCAGAAATTACAATTAATTTGTTAGTCAAATCTAAAATTTTAGTCAAATCTAAAATTTAAATTACGTGTTCTTTTATTTTTTAGAAGAAATTCTGAAAATAAAAAAAGTTGTAAGGAAAAACAAACTTTAATTGTGGAATACGCTACTTCAAACATTCCCATTAAAAATACTTGGAAATATATGTAACAGAGCTATCATTTTATGATCCAAAGGTATTAAAGTTTGTTATCAATTATTATCAAAAAATGTTTAAATTTTGTATAATTTCTCGCCATTTCTTCATTTCATTCATTTTTTCGAAATTATTGACGAATGAAAAAATTCGTGAATTTCAAAATACTAAGAAAAATTAAATCATTAAGTGATCATAGCTTGATTTTTTTTCGAAAGTTATTTCGGTTTTTGTAAATTTTTTTCCTTTTTACCTATCAGAATTGATTTTGTTTTCGGTAAATAATTCCACCTCGGATAATATGAATGGTACAAGAAAGAAAAAAGAGAAAGAAGTTTGACTTTCTCAATAAACTATCTGACAAATTGTTGTTACTAAAATTAAACTTATTTGCAATAACATCGACAAATTTTCGTTTTCGAACTGCGGAAAAGTAACATCTTTAAACAGTGACTCATTATATGGCGTAATAGGCACTTCTAACTTTTCCGGGAAAAAAATCCATCGATCAATTCTTCACACAATGACAATAATGATGATGCCAAACATTCGAACCTATTGTTATACAAGTTTCTAGTCTCAAAAAGCCTTCCTCGCATTTATTTCATTTTATTTTAATTTAATTAATTCATCATATCAGTTTTTACCTTTTGAAGTTGTTACATGTATGTACTTAAATTTTACATTATTCATTAATTTGATAATTAAATGAAGCATAAAATCCGCCGTAACAGTATATATAATTCATTATTAATACTCAAATTCCCTCATTATAATTTGATATTTATATACAAATATTGTGGTGCTCATTAAAATTTAGCAAAATTTATAGAAAATTTAAAAAGACATAAAATTAATGATATATGTAGGGAAAAATGAAGAATTTAAAAATTTATATCCTTCATCATAATAATTCGGATTCATATCAGATTTTAGTATTATTTTTATGGAAATTTAATCGAATCTTTCCATTGCTTTTATCTCTGAAAAATCGGATCAATTTTTATATTTATTAGAATAATAGCAATCAGTGATTTGAAACAAATGTATAGAACAAGCCGAAAGTGATGAAAAAATGGAAACGAATAATTTTCATTTCATCCTTCTTAGCTCCATCTAAGGTAAAGTTATAAAATGTTTGCAAAGTTATTTCTAGATGAAATGGAAAATTTGATTATTTTATATTAAACAAACAGTGTAAGACTGTATTTTTAAGTGCTGCAAAAGACCACAGCACAAGTTGCAAGTTAAAATTAAAATGACAAGAAATATTTGCTGAATTGCAGTACTTCTTCTATGTTTACTGTTTCAATGTCAATAGAACTCATTTGACATATTTTGTCAATCACAGGAAACGTTAGGAGAGAGATGACAATGTATAAATACTGTAAATTTTGAAATTTTTAACCTAATTCACTTCTTTTTTTGCAACCACTTCATTTTTCGATTCGATGCATTAATTCCTTTAGTCAACTGTGATTCACCCATATCAAGTTGATTTATTATGCAGAAATTGTTCACCTGATTTTCGCAAATTTCATCTTGATAGCAACGATTATTTACTAATTGCACTGCTTGACATTATGTGTATTATTTAAAAAAAATGAAGTATTCTTTACAGTTTCTCAGAAAACTGTAAAGAATACTTTTTAGTATACTCGAATATGCAGTTTACAATATCAGACTGAAATGACAATTGAAACATATTTCATATTAGGTTACATGGCGTAATAATAACCTCTTCCATTACTCTAGAAGATAAGCCTAGTTTTTTGCTAGAATTTTGTTCAATAGTGTTAACTTCTCATCTACTTTTTTTTTTTTTTTCTGATTTATGTAGAAATTTCGAAGAAATCTGAGAATGAACTTTATGAATAAATCTGATTCGATCTATTTTCATGATAAATGTGCCAATACTTATAGAATAAGTAAGAAATCAATTTCATGAATGACTTTTAAGACAATCCATCTGCAGTGACCATAAATTCAGTGCAATGTACAATCAAGAAAATCATGATAAGAGAAGAAATGATGACCGATTCATCTTATCACTGCCATTTGGTACTAATGTTGAGAACAAATCATATTTTAAACCGATAAAACTATCTAATCCTTATTCAGACAAATATTTGGAAGTTAATAAAAAATCTTCGGATGATTCTGATCAGAATTTAAATCAAGCCTTATCGGTTAGCTTGCTTTTTTAAAAAATTTTAAAATTTTATGAAAATCACTTTCTAGAATTAATTTACAAACTAATAATAAAGTAAAAATAAAGAAAACTAATTGAACCCAATGATTTTATTAGACTATAGTTTCGAAATAAATATAAAACTTTCTATCAAAATATTCGTTTTACAGGTTCCGCAATCAAATTACGATCAGTCAAGTGAAAGCCTTAGTATTGATGATTCTGATTTGATTGATGATTCAACTAGCGGTACCTTTTTTTTCTCAGCAAAAACTCATCAATTTAAATTATTTCCATTCAACGATTTTTAAATTCTTAGAAAAACTGTTTATTTATTCGTTCATAAATGTTTTGAAATTTATTTCTTTTCTCTTTTTTTTTATTACAACCTGTTTTATCAAACACTTGATTAAGCCAGAATAGACACTGCGCATACCACGTTCAAGTAGATCGTACGTGTATAATAAAATTACGGTAATTAGACGCATGAAATTGTTTTTCGCAAAGGAAAAGACGACAAGTAGACGGAAAGTAAAGTCTGATGTAGCTTGTAATCACATGTGATCATTGTATGTTAGTAAAACCGACAATACTCTGTACTTCAGAAACGCAAACGGATTTAACTTCTTGCAACAAGAAATGTCCAAGGAGTCACTAATTTGTATGATATCTTGGTTTACGTAAAAATAAAATGAACGAATATTTATTTAGCAGCGCAATTGTCGACATCTTCGCCGATATCAGTAACATCTGCATCAACGTCGTCCTTCTATCCGACACTTAATATCGGTAATGGAATGGAAATCAGTGCAAAATATGCAAAGTATTCTTTATGATTTATATTTATCATTTCAAAGCTCTTTTATGTAAGAAAACTTTGTTCAATATTCGGTGATAAATAATATCTGCATGAATCTACAAGTTCTTTAATTAGTAGTCATATCTGCAAATTAAATTTTCGATTAATCACTTTGATTACTCGTATTTAGACTTGAGCAATCACAAGGGATAAAAAGTGATCAAAGTACTTCGCGGGTCAGCGATAGATATAAGGTAATTTTCTTGATTTTAAAAATCTCACACATGAATTTAGTAAAATCTTACTGCGATCAGCATATGAAAGCAGTTCATTTACTAAATATGGATACCAAAACTTGGGTACTTATATTTTCATAATTTTGGTCAATCGATTGGAGTTGTAAATTAGCAAGTTTAGTTCTTGCGGGAAGTTATTATTGTCAAGTAAATTGAAATAATACATTTTTTAGAAGTATACAGCTGTAAAACGTCGGTTAAGCGAATTATATGGTATAATTGAAGAGAAAGACGAACAACTGCGAGTTGTTCGAAATGAACTTAATGGGAAAGATTTAGAAATTGGAAAGTTATGTGATAAGATTAGAGCTTTGGAATACAACTGTGGGCGATTACAGTCGATGATTGAATCTGCTGGGTTTGTTCATTTTCATTCTTCGTTCAATTTTATTTGAATAATCCAATTTTGGACAAGATAAAAGCAATGGGGTAAAATTATTTTACTATTAAATAATAAATATTGTAAATTTAGAACTTCTCAGTATTTTGCTCATACGATTCATCAAAGTTTTACGAATTCAAAGGAATTAAAATCAATATAGGGTTGAGCAGAAGAATTCAGTAATTCGATAATTAAATGATTTATGATAAGATCAAGAAGAAAGGATTTAGCACTTATTATTCTTATTATTTTTTTTTTTTCTATTTGCATTACTATAGTCAATTCCTGTTGAATTAAACGCTGTCATTTCTAGTCATGTGGTATTATCGACTAATAAATCCTATCAAGTTATTTTCTTCTCCATCTTCATCAAAATGATATTTGAATATAGTTGCATTCATTATAATGTCAAACTGTACTTTTTTTCCGCAATACTACCGTAACCTTGAATATCTTTCTCTTTATGGTAATAAATTACAGAGATGAATCTGATCAAAATCAGGTAAAATTGCATGAAATTATTAATGAACGAGATGGTTTGCTTATTAGGAACGCTTCACTTTCACGGCAGGTACGTAAGATATTAATGAGATAAATGATTATATTTGATCAATACTATATACATTCAGCAATAAGTTATGTAAATTATAAACATGGAAATAACTCTTAAAGCATTTCAAATAACAACTTTTTTGTTTTCAATAGTCAAATATCTGTTTTAAATAGATGATAATATCTAAATTGTTTAATTTATCAAGTAATTCATTACTTTCATTGCCTCCGCCAACTATTCAGGTCATCAAAATCTTCAAAAGACAATTTTTATTGAGAATTGTTCAATTTGCGTTTAGTTTTATGGGTTGCTGTTCCAGACATCCTTTCTACTGATTAATTGAAATAATTTATGCAGATCGAATTCGAGAAACGAGAATGGTCTATCGAACGAGAACGTCTTTCAATGGATCTCGACGATGTTACCAGGGAACTTGAATTGCAAAAAATGATTTTAAATGGCGAAAGTATCTCAGAAATCGTTCAACGAGTGAGAGAAATTTTAAACACATTGATGCTTTTTTCCTTTTTTTTGATGAGAGGGGCGAAAAGAAAGGAAATAATACGCTCATCGGCAATGAATTTCTTAATTTTCACAGTGATTATATCACAAATTTCTATCAACGCCATCTTAGAAACTTGTCAATCCTGATAAAAAGTTGCGAAAATTTAGTGGCAAACGAAAGTGTTCGAATTGGAAGGAATGATAACTGATCGAGATCGCGCGATACGAGCTCAGCAAGTTCAGATCAGTAAATTGAAGGAATCAATAGCAGAAACTGATCGTATTTCTTGTGCCGATTCATCAGAATCACAAACAAAATTTGATTTTCCTTCGTTCACCTATATAAAACGTCTCCTTCTACAGTATCTTACTAGGTAAAATCATTGATAATGGTGAAGTATAAACAAAATTGTTATCATTATGCTGTTTGCCACATATAATATTTAATTCAGCAGGCATTGGGGTCGATCAATATTTTAAATTTAGGTACTGGTAGATTCTGAATCCTAGTACATTTCAAATGATGATAAGCGTCGATTTCTAAGATATCAGTAAATATTCGATCGGTTTTTGTCTAAGCATGCTAAGATAACATTCTCATTAGTTTATTATTCGCCTTCATATATAGGCAGATTTTGAAAATACAAATTTTTATTCCAATAGGTGCTTACACAGAATTGAATTTACATTTAAGATAACTTGCAGACTTGCAGATTTGCATTTCAGTTCCGATGAAGAACGCATGCAGTTAGTACGAAACATGTCAAGTATTCTTCATCTATCAGATGAAGAACAACGTCAAGTATGGGCAAATCTGAAGAGCAAAATTCAGATTTCCTAAGTGATTTCCTACTGTCAAAACAAATCAATATTTATAATGGGAAATAATGATAACCTCTGTGTGTAAACAAAACTTTTCACTGTCAATTAGTGAAATACTTCTCGTCTTTTTTTTTTCTTTGATTTTTCATCGTTTTGATGAAACTCAATGAGATTTTCCTTTTTGGAACATTTTTCGGTAAAAATGAAAATTATGCATTCATTATTTAAAAAAAAAATAAGGTAAGAAGATGGAAATTTCTTTTCTTGTCTTCTTTAGAATGAAATTTTTTTTTTAATGGAACAAATGATATGTACTATTCATCAGAATTACTCTATTATGAAATCTCTATTTCAAAACAAATTATATTTTGCTATTCATCAAGTTAAATTTGAGAATCGCAGATTTTCTCTAAATTTTGGATGAAGTAATTTCTTTTGAAAATTGGACAGCATCATTTTTATTGTCAAGCCTGCAGAATATAATATTTGCCCAGACCTGAACAGAAAGATAACGAAGCAGAACAAATTTGATGCAAATATTTTATGATTCAATTTGTAGAAGAAAAAAGTTTTAACTGCTGAAAGTCCCCGATTTTTCCTATTCACATATATATAATATAAACAAATAAAGAAGACACATATGAAGGAGGTATAGTTTATAATGATCGAATAAAAACTGAGACATAATGATAAACCGTAATAATAATAATTAATAATAATAATAATAATAATAATAATAATAATAATAATAATAATAATAAATAATAAGAATAATGTTACTTTACAAAATAAATTTTGTTGATAAACAATTTTCAAAAAATAAAAAAATGAAAAGACATACAATTCGCAATGTATCTTCATCGATTAGCTTTTCAATGGAAATGATTAAATTGTTAGCTTGCGATTGATATCAGTACTGGTATGATTCATTAATTATTTTATTTTATATCATCTTCAAATTTTCAATCGCATTCTTGCTCTAACTTCTCATTACATGTATGAAATAGCTGGCATTAATAAAAAGTTAGAAGAAATGAAGAATAAAAAAACAATATTGATTAAAATATTATTTGAGCAAATTTAATTACAGCAAATCCGTCAAATATTTTCAGCAATTGCTTTGCTGATGAAGTTTACGGATACTCATTGTTCGTCGTTTCCTCATAAATCCCAGTGTCAAGAGATCACGAAAACAGCGTCGGAAATCATGATTATACATCGTATAGATTACTGGGTTTAATATCTACATGTTGAAATTTTCATTTGAAAATTAAAATAAACATATGTTGAAATTTTCATTTGAAAATTAAAATAAACAGTATGAAATAATTAATGCGCTAATTATATCAAGAAAATCAGGATCAAAAATGCAACTAAGCGATTGTTTTAATTGATATCAAATAAAAAGCTCAAAATCCTCATTTCTTTTCTTTTTTTTTTTTTTTTTTTTTAAATAAAAACTAACGGAATTTGAGTAGCCTAGCCATAGGAATATTTCTTTTGTTGTATACATAATCGTATTAGAGCTGCTTGCTAACACTTCGATCAAGTAAATTACAAAGAATGGAAGCCAACAAATTGAAAATGCTGGAAATTTCCGAATTTAATAGGATGATTATCTGTAATCAAGTCGAGCGATTTTCAGAGTGATAAAAAAGCAAAGGTTTTGATAAGTAGCAAAAAGTTAGAAATCTGATATATCGGATAACTTTTTATTTCCAATGTTCCCCAAATTTATTCGATTTCGTAATTTTTTTGCTTTTTCACTTTTTTTTTCATGTTATTATTCATTTTTATATTAGATACCATATTAAATATAAATGTGAAAAAATACCAAAAAAAAGGATTGCAATCGTTTTCAAAGCTTTTCGTTCTTTCATATAAATCATTTTTACCCTAGAATTGGTAGTAAATTTTCCAGGGCCAGAAGTCTGATAACGATCATGCGCTTTGGCTAATAAATAACGAGGCTGTAACTTGAGGTGACAATTTTGAGCTATTCTGGCCAATTTTCCATCATCAGTATCCATTCGATGTGTTGGTGACTGAAACGCAAGAATTTTTCAGATATATTGAACAAGTTTGGCTTATTCTTGCAATCAATCATTGCTAGACAAGTTTGCAGCGATCATTTCTTATGGTTGATTGATTTGGTTTTCCAACCGGTATTTATCCAATACTGTATGTAAATGGAAATGAATTTTGAACTGTAATTTAAAATTTTTTTCATAAAAAATCATTGCTAAAGAATTCAATTGGTAACATGGATATGCATCAAACTTCATCACTCTTTATCAGAGTGCTTAATTCTTTGCTCTTTCAGTAATTAATTTAATCGATTAAAAAGCAACCGATCTTAATTGGAAAAATTCAATGCAAGACATCTGAAATGCATTAGGATCTAATGATAACTAAATTGAATTTTTGAACTGACGTCATCCAACGCTTGGAATATTCAACTTTTTTTCAATGATATTTTTTAACCCTTGACTGATAAAATTAGCAAGAATACTTAAAAAGATATTTAATAATTAGAATCGTGAAAAAGTGAAATGTCTCATAGTATCTCATTTTTCTAAATAGTGAAAATGTCCGAAATAAAGATAAAAAAAGATAAATTCAATTTAAAAATTCATAATTTAAAAATTATGAGTTCGATTCAATACAGATTTACATACACCAACACTGATTACACTGTAATCGTGCGTTGCACGCTTTTCGGACATTGATTCTTCTTCCGAATAAAGCATTCCATTAGGAGAATAACTGCTATTCCTGCAAAATGAATGATACCAAATTCCCGGAAAGGAATCAGAATCTATTGAAGTTAGATATCATAGCATTGTTTGGCAAATATTTTCATGAAAGGATCATTGTTATTTATAATAGTTATAAAATCCACATTTTATAAGATTATTTCTATTTTAGTTTAGACTTTCATATTTTAATTTAATTCATAAATATAATGAGATTAAGATGTGAAAAATGTAAACTAGGAATGAAATAATCTTTTAGACTATATAGATTTTCAGACTATCATAAACATATTAATAAATTTTGTTTTTCTATTTTGTTCTCATAACTTTTAGAAATGAAATATTATTAAGTTTTATTCATCATAATTACTTTCATTTGTCATACTCATTTGGAAATTATTTGCTGTCTAGCAATAACAGAACACCTAATCGTTATCTACTGTTGAATATTTGCCGTAATTTGAATAATACGGACTAGTATCTTTGAACTGCCATTAATTTCGATCTTTACTCTTTTATTGCAGCTATGCATATATTTCAAATTTATCGCAGAAACCAGGAAAATATTCTGTTAGCTAAATTTTTAATTTCAATTAACTAAATTTGCATAGAATCACTTTTAGAACTATCCAAGAAGAATTCTTGAAGATTAATTGATTAAAATAGTTGTACTCAGCATGTAATAGTTTCTTATTAATACTTGAGCTTATTGCATTTATCATCGATAACCATTAGAATTAAAGAGAGAAAAAATAAAAAGAAAATATATTTCAATTTGAATCCATGAAAAAACTTTAATCTTTGACCTGTCTCTAATTTGGCTGCCACAAGTTTGAATAGTTGTATTGCATTTATCAAATGATTTCATATTGATGCTCTTCCACAAAAGTTTTTCACGTGTCGATACAATTCGGAATATTTTCCAGTACACCGAACACATCAGCTAAAATATAATTTTTAAGGAATTATTTCGCTTTAAAATATCAAATTTCCTGATAAAAGTTCATCAATTTCTAATTCTTCGAGAAATGGAGAGAAAAAAAAAGAAAATAATCTGCCTTTTTGAAATAAATCGAATTTCAATTCAGAAATTTCGTTACTACTTAGAAATAAGTAGGCTTAAATTAGTTGTGCATATATACCAAAAGTGGAATGAAGAAGCTCGCCATCGAGCTGTATATTCGATACATAATACCGCTGGGATAACCGCAAACAATTGTATTCAAACATGACGTGGCTTCAGAGATGTTCACATCAGTGGTTGTGTAATAATCATCAAAATGAAATACCCATGGCGTTGAACAGACCATCAGTGAAATTAGCCAAACTGAGCCCAATAATAAAGCAGCTGTTTTGCGATTTCTGTAAAAATTATCATATCACATGAAGTTTATCATTAACATTTCGCAGTAGTTAACAAAGTAAACACTTTCATTTCTCTAAAAGATCATTTTGCACTAAATGTCTTGCATTGAATATAGTTAGTTGTAAGGAAGAGAAAAATAACTCAAAAATTTCTTAAAATGTCAGGAAAGAAATGCTTTGCAAATCTCAAGATTTGGGCTTTGTGAAAATTTTTTCTCCAATAACTTGATTGTATTCATGTTTTACTTCTTGCTATTTAGTTAATTTTTAAGATTTAAAAACATTTTAATCCCTTTTTTCCTTTCTAGAAATGATCCTTAGTCTAATGTTAACAATTAATAACAATTTCAGCAATGATAGCAATTTCATGGTGATAAGCTTCATGCAAGTTTATTTTCACTTAGGCTAGAAATTATCCAGTCCATTGCAGCTGAGCCAAACTCTTATCTATCTTTTAACACTTTCATAAACAATTTGATGTCGCATATACACCATCTGGAATGTTTGCAATCAAAATGCTTATCATTGATGAAGCCAATTATTGCTAATTTTGCTTTTATGCAGTCAACAAAAATTTTGTCATAGTCAATTCAGTTTGAAATTAAAGTTCAAAGTTCAAATTAGTAAGTAAAAGAAAATTTTTTTCGAATAATGTTTTATTAATTACTAAAATACCAGAAGTGTAAATAACCTTGTTCTGGAATATTTTAATGGATCAGAGATGGCTAAATAACGATCAATTGATATGACACAAAGATTAAGTATGGAAGCTGTGCAGAAGAGGACATCACTTGTTGACCATATTTGACACAATAACATATCGAATGGCCAGGCATGATCTAATAATAAATCCAGTAGTGATAATGGCATCACAAATAGACCAACTAAGAAATCTGGAAATTTTCAACTATTCTTCAATTTCATTAATTTTAAAATGAAATATTAACGATGAAGTACTTTGGTAATAATTGCCATATAGCAATTCTATACATTTGCATTTGACGATTCTATGAATTCAAGTTTAAAATTTCTTTAATTTAAAATTTGGATCCGGTATTTTGCAAACATTTTCATTGCAGCTAATAACTTATCTAGCTTAATGGAACTTTCCTAAAAATGTTTGCAATCACTTCAGATCACCGGGAAATATCATTATGAATAATTTGATAGCAGTTGGTAATGTTAAAAAAGGACGGAATTTGTTTCAGAAGTTTCACGAAAATTAAGCTGAAACATTATTGTATGTTTGTCTGTTTGAGCTTGATCGATATAGATTAAATTGATCGACGCAAGATAAATTCATGGAACTACATGAAAGTACTTCTGAGATAAACATGGACTAATAGTGATTAGAGTCACTAGCCGGATTTTAATAACAGCACATTGAAGTTTAACCGGCAAAACTTGACTGATTTTGATCAATGTATCGTGAAAAATTTTGGCCATTTTTGCAAAAAATTTTGCAGAATTAAATTTGATTGTAAATAATAAAAAATAAAAATAATATATAATCAAATTTACAAATTATTTCGTCTGTTATTTAAGCAGAAACCTACATCTTAAATGTTTTCTAAATTAACGCTTCTTCATTTTTCATATTCTTCTACTTTATACGGACAAACTTACCAGCTGTAGCAAGTGATGTTAATAATTTATTTGTAAATGTTCTCATACGCTTATAAATAATTACGGATAGTATGACAAACGTATTTCCAATCACCACGAAAAATATCAGTATAATCTAAAAAGAAAGTAATCAGTTTGAAGATAGAATAATATGATTAACGTAAAAGATAAAATTCTTACAAAGCTAATACCCTTAACAACATGTCAGTCTTTTATCTAAAGAGTGCTTCTTTTCATGATAAAAGCAAAAGATGCAAAACTAAGCTACTCAATCTTTTCTCTCAAAATTATTTAGTTGAAATTCCAATTATCAAAATTCCTTTACCTTATAATTCATCGGGAGAAAAAGAAAAAAAAAATTCTGAAATTGTTATTGAGGCCAGTAGTTCGAACATTTAAATAGCCATACCAGAATAATGGCGATGATGATTTGATGGACAGTCAAAGATGACGTTAATCTTTCTATTATAGTACAATTCATTATAACAAAAGTTGATATTATTTCAAAGATAATACTGTAATCAATATACAGAGAGAATAATGTTGTCAATTTAACAGTTATGCTATCAGTGATAAAGCATAACTATCAAACTGTTCAAAAATAGCAATGCTTTTTGAATTTGGGAAAGTTTATATCGAAGTACAGTGTTGATGTCATTGGTCGCAATTCATCATTTTCCTTTAAATTCAGTAATGTCAACGGTTTCTTTGAAATTCAACAACATCCGTCAAATCGTGCAATTCATTCAAATAATTAGAAAGGTTTTGCAATTAAAAAAAAATGAAATGTTTTCACAAGCTTGAACTGATTCCGATAGAATACTTTAAAATTGATGAACTTATTATGAATTAAAATCTTTTTGAAAACAATTTTTGGAATTTTATATTGATGAAATTAATAAACATTTCATAGCTTTTGCAAGATTCAAAACAAAAAAAAAAAATGGCTTCACAAGAAGAGAAAAAATTTTCATCTTCTGCATTGTAAAATTCTCCACAGTTTGTTCCATTCAAAAAAAATTCTGTCAAATCTTTATGAGCCATTCCTTCGAAAGTACAATTTCAACATTTCCCACTCACTTTAATTGTAAACATTTTTTAATTCGAAAGAAAACAAAAATATAGCGTCTCATAGCAACAATTGCTTGTTATTTTACGCATAGAAATAAGAATTATTTCTATATTTATTTCTCAAAAAAGAAAAATGAATAAATTTTGTATAAAAAGTGGACAATAATTATAAACTTCAATGCTCGAACATTTAAATAGTAAAGAGTAGAAGTGGAAATTGGTTGTAATGGGTAGAAAATTATCATAGCAAAAGAAATTTGCCACTTTTCAGCATCGAAATCACAAGAGATGACTTTGTTTGACCGAAAATTTAATCAGAAAAAAAAAAAAAGAAGAAAGGAAAAAAAAGACAAAATTCAATAGCATACGAATCTCTATGTAAGTCAAATTAAACTTTCGAATTCCTAACAAAGCACTACTTTCGACTTCTTATTTTATGCTTAAAACAAATTTCACTTATTTCTTACACTGAAACTTTGAAAAACTAAGGTCTGAAGTAGCATGGAAAGTGAAAAAAAAAAAAGAAAAAAGGTGTGGGCAGAATTTCCACATAAATTCATCCAACCGTAACGTATAGTAATGTATACCAATTACATAAGCTTCATGAAAATTTTAAGCCACTTTATGAAGTAATTAAGCATGAAATACATTTTAGTAATCGGAACGCAACTTGAGGGTAGAATTTCGTATTATCAATTCTAAACAAGATATTAGGGGGAAAAATGAGGATTCTTGAAAACATATCGAACTTATGAAGGGTTCTTGGAATAATTTGGACATAAATAGGAATAATCGGATAGACATTCTTCTTCGTTAACTTTTAATTATTTCTCTGAAATTCTTAATAAAGTAGGTGCATGACGCTTTATGAGGATATTTTAAAAATTGAAGTGGCAAAGATTCAAACAGTAGTAAAATATATATACTCCTTGTTTAGTTTAATGATAAATTTACATTTGACATTACATAAGGTTGAAGAATACTGAGTGAGCATTACTATTTATATCTCGGGTTTAATTTTTAAAATGATATTTCTTTCACACGCAATTATGAAATTCAGGAAAAATATTCAATTCTTGAATGGTTTCTTTTAAAGTTCCATTTTTTAATCTTTTTTTCCAGGACAAAAATAAAGACGAAGAAAGTTATTAGTCATTTTCACAGAAATCTGCGATATGTTTCATATTGACATTCGATGTGCAATTTTTGATTTTTTTAGTAATTGAAGAAAATTTAATTTTAACTTTATTAAAACTGAAGGTATATATAGATATATCATTAAAAGAGAAGTGAATTTTATTGTTGTAACTTTAGCGGTTTTAGGAATGAAGAAAAACATTTTGATCTAATTGAAGAAGTTATCAGGCACTATTTTTACTAGGTTTGATTACATCCCAAAAGCCGAATTAATTAAAATTCATCTAAGCGAATTCCCGACACATCAATTTATTCTTAAATAAAACGTAGTTAATGACTTCATTTCTGTTTCTTTGGGCCATAAGAATTGTCAGTAACATAGATTCGACTTAATTACTTTGCCAAGTCATCGAATTATTTTCATAAATTGTTTTTGCTTTCATTCAAAAAAATGTTGAGAATCCAGTTTAAATAAAAGTTCTAACCGGCTAATATTAATTTGGATATTATAAAGTTCAACTAGTAAGTGGCGACAAAAAAAGGTCAACTCTTAGATAATTTTTTTATTTTTAAAAAGACTAACTTTATTAAAATTAGATTGAGACAATATAGATTTCTCTATGCAAAATAAATTGAATCGTTTGTTTATGACCAAAAAAAAAAAAAAAAAAAAAGTAAAATAAAATAAAAATAAAATGAAACAAGAAAAAAGTTCTCAAAAAAAGAGTGAATAATGACTTTTTCCAAAATGAATTGAAAGGTGAAATATTTGCAACTTAGTTTTCATCTTTTGATGAACTAAAAATAAATTCAAAAACGGAATACGATATCTTTTGCAGATAACTTCCCAATTACGTTTTAGCTTTATGAAGACTGATGATGATGATCATTAAGGCTCTAACTAGCTGGCATTAGCGCTGCCTCTCCAAACATTTTCTGTGATTGGAAATAAGTTAGATTTATTTCAGCTTTCGCTATCTCTCTCTCGTCTTCCTCAATTCACGCTTGGGAAAGTTTATGCTTTGCCACATCCCAAAAAGTGATCGATACAATTCAGATATAATTTTTCACTGCGGAAGAAGGAGGAATGAAATCCCAACACAGCATGAGTGACATATTTCCAAGAATTTCATACCATGGACTGGACAGCATAACTCCAATTAAAGAAGTTTGCATTTTCTGAGCCGGCACATGCGAGAAAGCACATCTCGCAACAAATGAGCGAAATGATGATGATCGTTGTGGAAAGAGTTACAATCATTGTTTGATAGCATTCAACGGAGGAACTTCTTCATCCTCATCACGCAACATATGCATTATATGTCACCATAACAAATCACCAAAATTCTTGATTTCTTTGATGAAAAAATTTTCTTTCTTGCAAACACTCAAAATGTCTTTAAGTGCAATATTATGAAATGATTCCATTCTGATTCTTCCCTCTCATCTCTTCTTTTAATTGAAAATGTTTTGAGGAAAAGTTTCTCGATAACAATGTATGGGAAATTAAACTTACAAACCTCATATTTTATTCCATAAAACGTCATCACAATATTTATTTTATTCTCAAAAATATTTTTAGTATTATCGAAAATACTTATGTGTATTCTTTCTATTTTAGAGTTTCGAAAAATTTCTTCTTTTTATTTTAAACTTTTGAAAAATTTTTATAAAATGATATGAAACATTAAAGTCATTTACTTAAGGGGTGATAAAGATTGACAGCAAACTAGCAAAGTATATTAGCATTCATCCAAACTTCCTTGATCTATGTGTTGAAAAAAAAAAAAAAAAAAAAAAGACTACTTCAAAATGATTACATATAATTCGCATCAAACCAAAGTGCACTGAAAATGTAACGGGAAAAAAAAGAAAAACTTTAAAAGTCAACAAAATACTAATCCATGCGTGGTTTATAATGATAAAATGGTCAAAAAACACCGCATTGCTGAATTCATTCACTCAAAAACTTGCCAATTTTTTCTATGCTTCGATGAATTTCACATTTGCATTCCAATTTGATAAATAAATAATGGCTAAAGTTGTTATGTTTTGTAATTTTCATTCAATGTAACAATTTTGTCCTTTCATAAGGATATATTCAAATTTACTGCTATTTATAATATATCACAATAAATGGCAAGTCACAAATAAGAAAGACATAAACATCAGACAAACTGAGACAATTACTTGATGTTCATTCTTACAGAAAAATATTTGTACCAAATTCAATTTCCGAAAAATTGATGCAAAATTTTGATTTCATAATCAAAACAACCGGTTCATAGTTAGAATAACAAGCAAATTAATATTTCAGTTTGGGAATAATAAGGCTTTAAAGAAAATTTCAAGCTATCTTTTTACGAGATGATAACTAAAATTTTCATTTTGAAATCATATATAGCTTTTTTCCTGGGGGAATAATTTCATGAATAAGAAGAAATCCAAATGTTGAAAATTTAACATTTAACATTAAAAGGAAAATTGTATACACAATTATGATGTTTAATTTAGAACGAACATATAGCACAAATAACTAAACACTGAAATATTTAAAAGAGAAAAAATTAATTCACTATGATAACTTGTAAATAAATCAGTAAAAAAGATCGTAATATACAAATGAATTGTTATTAATACAAATAAATGTTAATAAAAGCAAATTTTCAATCAGCTTTTAAAAAAATTTTAAGCTAAAAATATGTCAATATAAAAAGTACTCACACTCAATTCTGGTGTTATATAATTGATATTATAACAATTGTAAACATAAAAGTAACAAATACAATGTAAATCGTCCAAAAACTCCATAAGCTCCATGTTGCAAGGCAGAACCTATAAAATCACATCTTCGATTAAAGTTGATGATGTAAACCAAATGTTGAAAAACAATAAATCAATAAAGATAAACACAACAAACAAAAAAAAGCCGACAAATAAACCTTCAAACACTATTCGTTTTTTTATGTAAAACTGCAAAAATCAACAAAAAAATAATCAGTTTTTCTTTCTGGCGACATCACTTTAAAAATGAATATGAAACAAAATAAAAAAATTAGTACGAAAGTTTTTTTTTTTAATTCAAAATTTCGAAAACTTACATTATGCAAGAAGACCCGAACATAATAATAGCGAGGAAAAATAATTTCGGATAGATTTTGGGCCATTCATCTGCTGAATTTCCATCATTTTTTAAGCAGAGATATAGTCCAATCAAGAAAAAATTTAGCTGACAAAGCAGTGAACAAGACAAGAAAAACCTGAAAAAAAAATTCTTTACCAAGTTTGATTTGATGAAAGCATGGGAATAAATTGGAACATGGATGGATAGAGCAGCAAATTGAATTTGAAAGTAAATGCAGATTTTAATTGTATTGTGAAAAATTATTCAAAGACTGAAGAAGAATAGTTCCTATCAAACATCTAGCAAATTTTAAATGCTAAACCAAAAATGACAGCTCACCAATCGACTCGTGCATCAATAAACAATGGTATTGGAAGCTCAAAATACCACACGGTTAGAAGAAAGGAACAACACCAAAGGATATCATCTACCTGTAACTACGAAAGCATTTGTAAAAGAGTTTCAATTCATATCATATTTCCTTAATTCATTCTAATTCTACTATAATTTAATAAAAAATGTATTGATCTTGTTGTACGAATAAACAATAAATTTACCTCCAAATTACGTTTTAACTTTTTCCGATTATCGTTACCATGGGTATTCAACGAGATTCTGGAATCGAACGATTCAGCTGGATGATTTCTATCTAAGCGTCGCCTGTTTCGAAATGCTCGCCAAGTTTCGACATTCCTCAGTTGATAATTTTGGAATGCCATACAATAAGCAGTCTTACATATTCAAGAAAAATTAACCAAATCTAAGTAATCAAATAATCATTTAATACGTCCAAGACTGGTACAACGAAAATTTTACGTGAATAAGATATTGTCTGATTGAAATATGAAAGAAAAGCTAACCATTTTCATTACAAATTTCTTGAAGACCGAAAAAATTATAAGTTCTTTTAATAGAAAGCTTAAGTAATTATCCACTCGGCCTAAATGTCAAGAAGATATTTCTTGGTTCAAATAATTAATCAGAATAATATAGCAACCGACCATATCATTACAACCCTGACAGAGCCATCCTTCATGTCCAGTGAAACAATTATTAAATCCGATGAAAGACTGCTACTTTACCCATGGTATCACGGTACAACATCTACCTCTACCGATCCTAATAAATGAAAGTATAGAACACAGATTTCTATCCCAACTGAGATGAAACGCTGTCATATAAAAAATTAAAATAAATATTCCCCTTGCATATATTAGCACTAAGTTATCCAGATATCCCATCCCGACTTGCATGATTAACCTGTTATCCTTAAGTCATTTTTAGATATCTTGCATACTATCCTTTTCATGATTCAATCCACATTTTAAACCTGATTCAATGTTCTGGTTCCGAATCCTCTGATAAAATCGTGTTCAGATCGGCCTTCAAATTAAAATCTCTTTAGATTCAGATTAAAGATCTTCATTACACACTGTTATATTATAATGATAACTGCCGTTGTCTTTTTCCCAAAGAAAATCATAACAATTGCTCACTGTCAATCAGCGTATTATTTATAAACTATCGGAAGATTTCATCCCGAAATTACATAATAAACATATTGGCAAATGTAGTAAAAAAAAAAAAAAAAAAAAAAAAGAAAAAAAGCAAAGAAAACAAGATGAAACAACTGGAATAAATTCATTCAAAAAAAGTATAATTCAAACAGAAAATAGACAACAATTGAAAACAAAGAAAGAAAACAGAAATATCGAAAGAATTTCTGAAGCACAGCAAGTATAGAACGGCTATAAGTGAGCACATTTGCTTCAACAGCGAATATCAAAAAAATAAGGAACAGTAGTATGAACTGGCAGCTTGATAAAACAAGGAAACTTCACATACAGCTATAATATAGCATACAGTAAAATTTACTGCAATTTATGCTTTAAACAAGAAAATCTATCTACGATCCATTCCTATTACATACATTATTTCATACTATTCTTTCCTGTTCAACTGTTACCAATCTCAAGATCAGGATTAAAAAGTATAGATGGCTGACTGAGATTCAGAAAATCTACATGATGAAACTGAACGATCAATTTCGCTCTAATTTATTTTTTATACATCGCATTCTGAATAACAATATCCACTGCAGCATATGCACATAATAAATAGCGAAAAAACTAACCTAAATTTTAAATTACAAAATCATCGCATCGGAAATAAGTGAGATCGAAAAAAGAAAACAAAGTTCATCAGTGTTCTCAAAATCATAAACCAAAGAAATTATTTTCAAACTTACTATTCAGACAATAGATTTTTTGTACGAGTGACAAATTACTGATGTAATCAGATATTTCTATGTCATTTCAGTAAATGAAGAGAACACTGAGAAATAACCCGAGTCAATTATGTTTAGTCGCTAAACCAGATCTTTTTTACAATTTCGAGACATTGATTTCAAACGGCTCGAAGAACGCACTGCTGATATTCCATCATCTGAAAAAATTAAGAACAGTGACAAAATTGAAGATGGATGATACAATGAGTTTTTTCTTTAAGCAAATGTTTGAAATTCTCCTGCTCTCAGGGATCCCGGATACATAACTGCTCTCGATGTTCTGACGACTAATAAAACCAACAAAAACCGACATCTGCTTCATGTTCTATTTGTACCTTTAAATGGTTCAAAAAAAAAAAAGAAAAAACCACAACATTTAACATTTATTAAAAAAGCAACAGAAAAAAAAATTACATGAACTTTGAGTTAGCGCAGAAGCACTAACGCCCATGCACGGTTGTGAGGGCCGATGGGCAGAATATTCTGGACTTTGGGAACGATCAGTACGACTCGAAGATCTTCGAACATGATTATCTTCTTCCGAATTTTCTTCGTCTGCTTCTGAAGACGAGCAAAATGCTGATCGATTATTATCATTCATCAGTGAAGACCTTTGACTATCATCAGCTTCTTGACCTCCACCACAGCTACCCACTGCTCCACTTCGATGATCTTAAATTCGTTCTGTTTTATTTCTTTTATTTTGATGAGAAAAAATTATTTGAAATTTCATACAAATGAATTAAAGGAACTGATGACACAAACATCTAACCAAAAAAGTGTAAAATACAACGCAAATTTCTGCAAATGCAACAGAATCAAGAAGAAATAAAAGTAGGAGATAAATATTACTTATCCTATTCCGACTGCTTGGCCTATTATTTGCTAAATTAGGCTTCTCGTGTATGTGCCTTCCATCATTCTCAAATAACAGTGCATCGGAGACAGCATCGTAGTGTTCGTTAACATCCATAAGATGACTATCGGGTGAATCCACTAATTCTTTTGCATGCTTAATAAAAAAATATAAAAAGTTGATAACAAAAATAATGAAAATAATAAAAGCATAGCAAAACATATCAAGAAAACGCAACTCTTACGTTTAATATGACAGTATTTCAAAAGAAACATACTGTATCGTTCTGAACATCGGATGGAGGAGCATTCGGTGGAGGTGGAGGTATCATATCAAGCAATGTCTGCTTGGGCGGACTTCTCTTTCCATTCAAAGCATCTCCTTTATTTCGTCCATTCGAACTTCCTGTAATCACCACATAATGAACTTCTAAAGATTTATTCACTCTCTTGCAAACTAAACACCACATCATGATGCGGAACTAGGCAATGAAGCCCAAATATATACCAAATGTAAAGCAATATCTAAAGATGCACAAAATTATAAGGAATGCATATTTTGCGAATACATGAGAAAATGATGTACCTCCAGTACCATCAGAAGACTGTACATAAGAAACATCGGTATGTGGAGGACTTCCCGAATGATGATGGCTAATAGAACGCATTTTGCTATCAACAAAAGGAGAACGTCGTTCGCCCAATGTATTATGATGTTTTGCATTCTCCTTGAAGCGTGCTGGAGGAGCAGAAGGAACCGGATTCGATGGAGGCATCGGAGCCCGAAGCATGTGATCCTTTAACCATCTCTGCCTGTTGCTCATCACCAAAGTAGTCGTTGCATATGGGGACGGATCATCCTAGAATAAATTATTAAGTTTTTATATAAAATACAGAATAAAAATCACCGAATTCTAACAACCCCATTTATTTCACCATGAATAAATATAGCTAAATTACCAATGAGTAAAACTCTTCAAGTTACGAGTTTCATGGCTACTATAACGAATAGAAACAACCGAAACCATTTAAGGATTTACTATTATCGTTCAAAAAGTCTATAAAGAGATTATAAAAAGATGCAAATATATATGTATATATATAGTATGAAGAAAGTGAGAGACAACTAACCAGGACTTGATGACCACTATAAAATGTTGATAAACTAGAGGCACCACCAGCAGTAAGTGCGGCATAATGATAATGATTGGGTGACTGGGCTCGATTCATAGTTCCCAACATATGTGCTGACGTATCACGGTGTAATATCTGGCCATCCATATAGAAATCCACTTGATGTGGAGTTTGCGTGTAAATGGGTGGCCCGTTACAATGTGCACCATTTATGGAACTATTTAAAAGCGAACGCTGTGCTGAATTAAAATTCGAATGATCCATCCATAATGCATCTCGCGCTGTCAGATGAACACTACCATCATTGATTTTAATAAACGGCATACCTAATCGAGCTGAAAATCAAAAGTACAACTAGCAAACGAACTCTGCTTAATAAATTTTCTGTTAAGAAATAGTACTTCATGACTACTTTTTTTTTTCTTTTTTTTTTTTTTGTTCCCTGGTTTTGTTTTTTTTTCAATTTCCTGGATTTTTCACTTGATTATAAAATAAATGCCATTTCAGTAAAAGTTATACAAGACCAAAACAAGAGACAACAATTGTGAATTTTCTAGTCAGTTTAAATATGTCTGAAGCAGAAAATTCGAATAAACAACTATCAGAAATACCATACCTTCCATTTAGAAATAAAAGATAGAAGAAAGAGAATTCAGGAGAAATAAAGAAGACACACCGGCAGCTTTACCCTTCGATTTTCGCCACCTCCACCACATAAAAGTAATAAGGGCGATAAATGTAATCCATATCAATACGCCGGCCGTAGCAATAAACCAAGGCCTCTTGATAATATGCAGCAAACGATCACCAGACGAAATTCCACTCATTAACTGGATGTGTTCCCGCAGTGTTGCTTCATCTAAACAATATTTGTTTTTTATTGCATAAAATGTGAAATTTCAACAATGTAATATCTTAACCAATAAAAATCGTCGTTCTTTTTCATAATTAAATAGCTTACTCATGGTGACAGCTTCAAGTCCATGATAAACTCCAACACCAGCGTTACTTCGTGCTGCAACTTTAACTCCATAAGTCATTTCGGGTATCAAATGAAATAGCGTAACACTTGCTGCACGTTCATTTGTTGTGATGTTTCGATTATATTTGGCCCCACTACCTAGCACGATAATCTAAAAGTAAAAAATTAGACTGTGCCAATCGAAACAGAAAAATGAACTAAAAAAAAAGGAAATCTGGAACCAACCTGAAAACCCTTTAGAATTCCGTTTATTCCATCCGCAGGTGGCGGACGCCACGAAATTCGTAACGTCGTTAAATTCATCATTCGAACACGTACATCTGTTGGAGGTGAAGTAGGTGCTGCAATTATTTCAATAATGATATCACTTCAATAAAGTTCTAATTTCAATATCTTACTGAGTAAGTGATAACATCCTTAAAAACAGGAAATGCAAAAACTTCGTTTTCAAATGCACTTCAATAACTAAAAAATAATAATGCCTATTTTAAAGTAACATAACTCTACTTTTTAAACGTATTTTGATTAATAAATGCAAAGAGTATTTATTTCAGAGGAATGCACATTCATCTTTTTCTAACATTTACTGTACTATTTTAAAACCGTACTTAATTCAACTAAAAATTAAATTCAACTAATTTTTTGAGTTTCTAGACAACACTTGTTGTGCTAATTAGATAAAACCGATATTTATGTGATGTGTTATCACTTTTACTTTATACTTAACTTCATTCCTCATCGTTGACAATACTTATTTTAAAATGAAATGCTTTGTTTAATAATTGATCAACAAAAAACTTCTGACATCCTTTATTAACAAACATCAAAATGATAATGATAAAAGAAAACATACGAGCTTCGCTAGTAGCTCCATTCAACGAATTACTAGGCATACCCTGCACGGTTTTGTGATATGGAATCACAAAAAATTCATAATTTTTAAAAGGACGTAAGCCATTCACAATATATGTATCAGTGTCTGGTTTGGAGATATTTACCCAGTGGCTATCGATGCCATTAGCTCCAGCTTGTTTTTGACCTGAAGTTGTTGGTACTGCCCTCCATTTGATGTAATAACCTTCTACTAATGGTTCATCTCTCCGACGCTGCAATTTGATACAATGTAAAAAATTCATCTTTTTTTTCTTTTTTTGAAAGATCAACAATAACCACAGAAACAAGGAATATATGTCTCGTAATATTGATCGGATTAATGCTTAATGAATAACTGAAGGGAAAATAACACGATATATTCACTGAAGCAAATCTCATCGTGTTAATACAATTCGCACACATCTTTCTGTTGTAGGATTAATAGTTATTTTAGTCTATCCAATGATTAGGTAACTGATTCTGGACAACTATACCATCCAGATCAAGTTGGATTTTACCTTCCAACTCAATTTCACAGCCGTAGCATTAACAGTTGTTGCTTCATCCAATTTGATTAGCTGTTCCGAGGCAATCCGTTCTCGAGCAGTATCTAAATCCATATCTGCATTTGTCACTTCACGTTCACCTAAAAGTTTTGTCACGTCTAAACACATTTCAGTGAATTATAGTATGTATATGTGCGCTCCACTAAAAGATTATGACAAAATCTTTTTTCCAACATTCTCTTCTGCTAAACAACTATATGCACTCCATCCAAACTTTTCAGTTTACTGTCTATTATCTCATTTTTCTGAAAAATCATGAGTTGTTAATTTGTGTATATCCCAGAGGAACAAAATAACTCGATATAATAATTGAATTACAACTTTTCCGGAAAAAAATGACAATTTTCGTAACTCAGCTGCCACCATTCAAATTTACGTCTTTCAGAAAAAAAAAAATTTCTACACCTTTTAACAAAAAGAATTTACTTTGTTCTTTCTGTGGTTTAATTTGAATAGCATCGCTCATTGGTGATGGTGGACCAATACCTTCAGAATTTTCAGCACGAACGATGAAGATGTAGGAATGTGAAGATTTCAAATTCCTCAGATGATATCTTGGACCAGAAATGTAATCAGGAACATTAAACCAGGTCTAAAAAGTTTCAGATTTTGATCACACACGATGCCATCTGTGAATTGAAATTAAACTGCACTAATCACTAGAACCAATTTTTCATTTTCAAAACCGAAAAACTCACCTGGCCCATTTCCGGACTAAAATATTGCAAAAGATAGCCATTAATCAAAGTAACACCATTTCTCTCCGGAATAGCCCATCCCAGATCAACGCCATCTTCAGTAACATTTTGCACCGATGGTTTGCCCGGAGCAGATGGAAAAGCAGATAAGTTTGGCATACGAGTAAATGTAACCGATGGATTAGTGTGTTCTGTAAATTATAAGCGAATATAATCTGATACGATATAAACAGAGGAAAAAGATGGTATATAATAAAATATAGTCAAATAATAGGGAATAATTTTAGATGATAGTTGTCTTTCCTATTTTTCTAGCAAATCTGAGATTTTACTGAACTTCACCAGCATTAAGACTTGAATAAAAAACCTTGAAAAGATCACAACCTTCAACGACTAGAGATGCCGTCCATGTCGATTCACCATCCTGATTACGTGCCCGACATGTATAAACACCGGTATCACTTTTTCTGCAAAATAAAGCTATGCATTTCAAAATTTGATGTATACTCGAAAATTTTGTAATTTGTCCATAAATATGCTTTAACATGCAGGAAAGAAATAGATGCAACCTACAGGATTATGCAAATCAAGCTTTAAATTGATTATTGTTAATAGCAACTGTACTGCCGTAATTTAATTAATCCAAACAAATGAAAAAGAAAAAAAGTCTGTTTATAAATCATTGATAATGTTACACTGCGGCAAAGAGTTTAATCAAAAAATTCCTTACTTCAACTCGTCAATCTGCAATGATCCGGAAGAAAGTTGCTTGAAACGTGTTTCAAAATTCGCATCTTCTAAATTAATTTGTTCGCCATTTTTTAACCAACTAATTTGAGGTATACTGCGTCCGTTTGCTGCACAAGGTAATATTGCTGAAGCACCGATCATTAACGTTTGATTAGAATGTCCATGCTCGATAATCGGTGGTGGATGCGAAGGCAATGCTGAAAGAGAAATTATATCTAACCATAAAAGATTAAACTGCAACATTCTAAACAATTCTCAGATTTCACTTAAATTTCATCTTTTTAAACAAATCTTCATCTTTTTTTTTTTTTTTTTTTTTTTTTTTTGAGAATAACCTGAACTATTCGAGACATTTAATCCTTCTGAATCAGAAAATAAATTCAAAGTTATGATAACGCACTGGAACAGGATGACACAGGGTGATCAGAAAGCGTATAAAGATGACTTTGTTAAATATGATTTAATGACAAAAAGGAAATCCTTAAATAGTTCTCCGATCCTTATCGCCAAATGTAATTTTTATGCTACTACCAAAAGTTTCTCGGATTTGATAAAATTAAAGATCATTTTATACTCTGAATATTTAGTTCAGTGCATAGTCATCGCAATAGTGACTAGGAAAAAGCATAAATATTAACGAGGTCAAGAAGAGCGACCTCATAAATCACTGTTTCAAGTCACCTTTTCCTGCTGCGAATTTACAGATCTTGATTTACAGCCCAACGATGTATGCCCATTACAGTAAAAGAAAGTATCAAAGAATCCATATAGTTAATTCTCAATATTCACTTCATGGTAGTACCAAAATCAAAACCTATAATATCAACGCACTATTCGAAAGAATCCAACTCAAAATCGAAAGTGAGGCATAAACTTCAAAATCCTTTTTTTTTCCTCTCTTTCTCAAATTCATTTCATTTATCTGTAAATAATCTTCTTTCGCGATACCTTTACATTGCTTCATTTAGATCTGTAAAAATTGTAGGCATAGAAAATGAAACACAGTTTAAAAAAAGATTACTTCCGTTGAAGCAATACGGCGGTCCGTAAAGGCACGATAAAGAAAGTGTTGTCGTTAAACTTAATACCGTTCCAAATACCATAATGAGTTGTCAAGGGATTATTCGAATGAAAGCTGTGAGAAAAAATTAGCTAACGACAACAAGGGCTTCCGTATTGATAAGAGATGAAATAATATTTGTAGTAGTGATACTGGTGATACGAGACCATCTGTGTCGGCATTCTTTGCTCCTTCCTCTTCACACGAATGGCATCACGTCAGCTTGGTAATTACAATCAGCACCTACGAAGTTTGAATACTTTCTGGAAGAAGAATAATGATGAGGGATGTTGTTGATACGACACGTGCGTTGCAAAAATGAACAATAGTGAAAGAACATCAGCTTTTGTTCAAAGTGATGGAAGATTTCAAAATTGAGAAAGAGAATAAAGTTTGGAAGATATAGTGAATTAGCATCTGAATATTACTGACACTTGCCTTCTGCACTACTACTAAGAGCAGAAATAATTTCAAAATGAACAACGACAACAGTCGTCGGTGTGGAGAGTGCATTAAATTCAATAACGAAGAATCGCATAAGACTGAAAGAGTTCAATTACTTTCAATATTTATGTCAACCAGAGAAAGGAAAATTTCGAGAGGATGGATGGAAATATGAAAGATCTGCCGTTTAAAAAAAGCATCACAAAATTATATTTGTAGTCTCTTATGTGATTTTCCGAATTCCTAGAATAATTAGATGGATTAGAATGAATTCATGCTTATCCACAAACATTTCAGCAATTGACAAATTTATCATAATTAAATGAATAAAAAGCAAATAAAAATCTGTTAGGATGTCATTTCTTGAGATTCCCAATGATAGACTGATATTTGAAGAGCGCTGACTGGGAATCACAACTGAACATATGTTATAGCAAATGATGAGCAAAAGTCGACAAAAGTGGTATCAGTGGCTGGTATATCTTTTCTACTTCCTGCTTATCTTGGGGCTTCTGTTAACAACGAACGGGTTAAAACTGAGAAAAAGAGAGATGGATGGATGTGTTAAGAGTAGCTAATTGATTTTATCTATTTGCTAACTAACCGTAACATATACATTTCTTAGATAAAATGCAACATTTTGACAAATTACTTCATCTTATCATATATTCTGATAATTCTTACAATAAAAATGTTAGAAGAGAGTAAAAAGAACATTTACAATTCAATAAAACTTGTATGAAAAAAGCATCGCAAATATCTTTAATATTTTGCATATCAATTTCTTAAAATATCAACAGCAATCTAAGCTTTCATTCAAGTATTACACTATAAGAAAATAAAAGGGATTTGAACATGTAAAATTAAATTGTGTCAGTGGCCGATCAGTTAACCTTTATTACAACTTATAATCACTTTTTAATCGTTCACTTATTTATAAGTTTTTTATAAAGAGGAATGAAAAAGACTACTGCTAAAGTTTTTTATAATTCCGCACAATGGATGGTTAACTTGATGGCCTCGAGAGAAAAAAAAAAAAAACAATGATTTTAAGCTATCGGTAATCAAAAAATAACAATAAAGATGACAGGTAGGAAAAAAGACGAAGGAGAATAATTAATTGAATGATCAAGCAACAGAATCGAAAGATAGACAGTTATATTAAAGAATGAAAATATTGGAAGGAAAACATTATAGACATTTGAAGAAATGAAAGAATATAACATTCGAAAAATTTCCTGAAACAAAAATCATTATTTTCAAAGAAATAAAAAGAACTTTTTCTTTAAAGTTCATTATTCAAGAATGATAATTACTATAACCACTTATCTATCCATTTCCTTTTCTTTTTTCAAAAGTAATACTGTTGATAACGACCCATCAATCTTTTTCAGAGAAATAACCTTCCAGTGAACGAAATAAACGATGAAAGATTCCAATTAATCGTGGGAAAAAAAATACTGCTATTGCGCATCTCTTAGGAGAAAATTGGTAAAACTGCTCAAATGTATGCATTGGTAATGCCGCTAACACCAAACAAAGTAAAATTAGTCTAATGGTTGACATAAATGCTACACTGGTGGATGAAAAATCTGTCAGCAAAACTGGAAATATTAATTAATTCAGGATGCGCCATGAGGGAATGTTTTTCTTTCTCTTTTTCTTCAAAAAACTGTAAAAATGTCAAAGATTCGAGTCAACAACATACTATTAGCCATGGTAAAGATTGTTGTTCCATTCTCTCTATAAACAACATATGTGACTAAAAATTGTGACTGAAATCTTTCCATCAACGTTTATCGCTTTCTTCTTTTTTTTTTCCAGAAAAAAAAAAATTAATGAAAAGAACGATGAGTCATAGCTAGCTGATACATCAGTCATAAGAAAAGAGAAGAGGAAAATATTAGCAATGAAGTCGTGAAAAAAATATAAGTAATGAAAATAATTTCCAGAAATTTTTGCCAATGAAATCTGATCGATAATTTCAAAAGCAAAAGAAAATGAGATAAAATTATACCAATAAATTGAGCAATAGAATGCATTTTTATAATAACTTAAAGCATTCTCAGCTTACCAATAATTCATAACCCATCAAAGATTATGACTATGAAATGCTTATAATCTAAGCTGAAATATAAAGTATAAGGATGAAAGAGAGAGATGGAAAGGGAAGAAATATCGGAAGAAGTTTGAAAATGGCAACAACAGCTATACCACCGAATCAACCGCGACGATCTCGAGAATATGTGAAGAAGTGAAGTTATGACGAAGCGCAATGACAGTATTTATCATCCACCAAACAAATCGAATCAAAATGTATACCACACGGCGGCGGCGCACGATAACTGACAACGTTCACACAATTTCTTACACCTTCCTTCGACCGATCGAAACCATCCAAAATGATTTAGCGGCCAAAAGCAGAAACAGCAGCCGCAATACCAAGGCATTTCTCTCATCCGATACATCTACCACTACTATGTATGCCATACAAATGTGTGTGTATGTATGTGCTTGACTGTAAAATGTTTTCCTTGCAGAAACGAACCAGCAGTAAAGAAGTGGACATTGGTCATCAAGAGAGGGAGTAGTAGGGATACTCAAAAATGATGTATGCTTTCAATGATTGTAAATTAGCCGTAAAAATGAGAAAATATGAAAACAGAAAAAGAAAAACACATAAACAAGCAATTGACACTCCTCTCTTCGCGTCGTGGGGGTATATAATCTGACCGGACCGATAATTGAAAAAATGAATGGAGTACATCCTGAATTGACCAATGGGAAAAGGAAGGAAGAAAGGAAGAAACAGAAGGAGTGAAATTATTCCTAAAACGGAAGCTGAAAATGTGACAATATCTTTCTCGTTTGCCCGCCTTATCTTCTCGTCGTTTATTCAGTAGTGGGTCGACGATACCTGTACGAATGGAACGATGAAGGGATTCAGTGAGGTGAAATAATCTTGCAAGGTCAAAGTGATATTATTGGTATTGACTGCCCCTGCAACTCCTACTACTGCTCAATGATCGAAGAAGTAGAAGAGAGGGAGAGAAGAAAGATCACTTCTCACAATACACAGCTATATATTTAAAAAGGGTCAACAACAACCCAAACGAAACGAAGGAAGATTGGAAGATGCTAATTTGCGTTCGGTAAAGAAGAAAATTGATGTTAGAAGGGAGTGAAAAGGAGAGTAATTTACCACCACATGTTTCGCTACTTTTAGCGTATGGTACTAATGAATGTGACGATGACGATCCTCTTATTGTTAGATGACCGCCGAATGGGTCGCCGACGACGACGTTGATCAGGTCGTGAAGTAATTTGACACCCGTCATAAATGCTCATTTATAGTCATGTAAATAGCCAAACAACACACAAATTATCTCCCCACAATCACCAGTTAATGTCAAATGCCGTCTGGTCATTTACGCTTATTATGCTCGAATTCAAACTATACCCGTATATCATCATCAACTGATTTTCCTCGCATAAATAACGAACTCATCAATCAATCTATCAAAAAGAGTAATGCCTCATAAATCGAAGATTAGTGAGAATAAAAGATCCATTCGTTAATTGAAACATTATTCCGGTACACCATGCAAATCGATTCCTGATTCTTTCCATCAGTCTCGAATTTCACAAAAACTATAATAGCTTTCGCATCTGCTTGCTGCGAATATAATTAATTGACATTGCTGAATAAGCAAATACGAAACGAATCCAATATTTGAAATTTGTATCAGTGATTTCTAGGTTGTTAAACTGTAAACAAAGGAAATATTATAGGAGTAGTTGATATGACTATGGTAAACAAACTGCATGCTCCGACCTCTAACCCTTTCTCTCTCCAACTATCACGCTTCCGCTAATCTTCGCCCCCAATATGGCTATTTAATAGTCGACTTCAAAATACTGTCCAATGCCGCCTAAGCCATAAATACGAGTAAATAATCTGTAAAGTATTAAATTATGCCACATTCCATTTTTCTAATCTCTCTTAGTTTGCGATTCCAACAAGTCTCTTAATATATGAAATAATATAATAACTTTGTTTGAATAAATGCTTCTTTTTTTCTCGACGATGTGAATGTTGACACTCAGTGCAATCTACAAAGCAATTACCTTATTTATGAGGAATTTGTACAACTATCAAATGAAATGGACCAAGAGATGAGCATGTTTTTGAATGTTTACATTTTGTTGAGCAACTTTCCCGAATTTTTACAAACTTACCATGATCTTTACGGACCTATATTTCCATAATTACTTATACTTTTTCTTTTCATTTAATTTCTCTATTAAAAACAACCGGCCTTAATACTAAATTCAGTTTCCGAAAATTCTAATTATACTTTTTACTAAATCTTTCCAAAATGAAGGATGTTATAAAGTTCTACAAAATTTCTATTTTCAGAAAAAAAAACTCACCGTAGCCTTGTAAATTCTAAATGAAACATTTGAAGAAAATAATTATAGCATATTGAAATTTGTAAGTCAAAACACAATCACCTCAGCTCTTTTTTTTTTTTTTCTTTTTTAATCATTAGATACTGTTAAAGTTACATAAACGTTTTGAAGATTTCAATTTAGCACTTCAATATTTGTTTCATTATGTCCTTTTCCGGTTTAGTAATTAGTTATAGCATTATTGAATCCACTAGCTGCTCATAAAACTAATCATCAACTTGACTAACATGAACATATGAAGTGACATCATAAAATTGAATATATAAAGATAAGATCTGGTAGAGTTTAAGCTGCCCTTCTAACAATGATGACTAAGTAAAAAATAGACGAATGGGATGAATGATCACATCACTATTATGATCTAATGATTTATATATTTTATGCAACAAAGAATTGGAGAAATATTCCTCTTCGTGGGATGACAAGCAGCATTATGCAGTTCCCGTTGAACCGATTTTTGGAATTCGGATAAATCGTGTAACAGCTACATGTTTCCTAATTAAAGAGTCAGTGCTGACATTCATAAACGGTAGGAACAGTTTTCATAGTTCGTTGACTACTTAAAGAGCAAACAATCGAGTACTACAATTGCTTGAATGATTGGAACAGTCTTCTCATTAGCATTTCTAATCTGAAATTAAAAATTATTTTCCTGTATGCAAATGCTTTTCAATGAATTTCTATTCTGTGAAAAGGAATCCAATTCTATGAATGGATATATAGAAAGATGATTTCCCAAAAAAATAAAATTTCCTTGATGCTATTCAGAGTTACATGACTTCATAAC
Organism: Onchocerca volvulus; assembly: GCA_000499405.2. Classification (NCBI taxonomy): domain Eukaryota; kingdom Metazoa; phylum Nematoda; class Chromadorea; order Rhabditida; family Onchocercidae; genus Onchocerca; species Onchocerca volvulus. Next base: position 10,547,242 of record HG738138.1, on the reverse strand, counting down.
ATTTTCCAAACATTTGATAAATTTTATCATTCCTAAAAGATGCTCGTAATGGAACTAGAAATTCAGGTCACTAACGGTCAACAGAAGATTAAAATTAAATTACAACAAAAGCAAATCTATCATTTCAGAGAGAGCATTACAGAATGCTTGAGATTATCCATAATAACATGATTAGAGAGATATATTGTCACATAACAATTCATAAACAACACTCCTTCTAATTCTTCAAATAAAATCTTTACACAAATATTGTCATTTTGCAAATACTGACATCAAATTACTGACTCTTTCATTTCTCAATAACAAAAAACCAGAATGATGTGACAAATAGTCCTAAACTTTATATGCTGATTGAAAAAAAAAAAAAAAAAAGAAAAAACTACAAGAAAAAGCGAAGTTTATCTTCTTTTTACCACAGAATTTTGAACGGTTCTCCAAACATTTTGGAGAACTACAGAAAATTTATCGTTATCTTGACAACGCAATGATAATCACCAGCTTCATCAAACAGACTGCATATGGCATGCCGGAAGTAAGCAATAGAAGTACAACGCAAACTTTGCTTTTCTATTAGTCGCATTTTTTAAAATGATATATTTTGTTCGAAACTTGAAAAAGATATGTTTGGTAGGAGAAAAGAGCAGAATTTTGTTTCCCGATGTTAGTAGAAATTTTTCCAATAAAAATTTACTTTTATCCGTACAATTCGCAAATACGTATAGGAGACTTTAAAAAGATCGTGAAAAACTAGAATGTTATATCCGTACAGAAAAAAAAAAAAAGAAAAAAAAGTAATAGAAAAACACGAGATTCAAGTCGTGATTAAACACGTGATACTGCAGCTGCAAACCTATAACCATTAAATGATCAACCTAACAGCATTACAATCGACTCAAGCAGACATCAAACATCTGTGATAATAATGCGATTATTAAATCTACAGAAGAATCCGATGTAAGAATGAAATTAAAAATTTAGCATAAACGAATGTAATGACATGCACGAAAAATGAAAATCTTCATTTCATTCGGTCGTCAACAAAAACTTAAACAGAATAACATTCGTGAAAATTTCCATGAATTATATATTTTAATTCATTTCTTTAGACAAAATTTTCAATAATTTGTAGAAAAATCTATTTTACTTTTATTTAACTGTTAAACGTCTACTGATAAATTAACAAATAAAAGCTATAAAATTTTTGCCGTGAATGAAAACTTAAATTAGATTGTGAAATTTTTATTAGGTACAGTCTGAATATGCTGTTCTATTAAATAGCAGCTATAATTTCTGCCTTTCGATTAAATACCATCGAAGACACAAATTATTGAAATAGTTATTTCTTACACTTTTATACGTCTTCTTATGAGGAAGATTGTAACGAAGACAGTCCCTATTAAAGCTTTGAACAAAGAATAATCGATGTGCTAACAACTAACGATCAAATATCGCAGAAAATAACATAAATTAGAAATAGCTGAAGTAGTAGAAATGATAGAAAAAGATGTCAAAATTCAAGGAGAAAGAGGAAATGGCATAAGTAAAGAGAGAATTTGTCATATAAAACATAATTATCAAGGATGGATTGGGTAAAATGCTTTAAAACAAAAGAACTGCGGTCCGACAAACACAGTATCAAATCTATTTGTTGTCCAAAAAATATTGCTAATATAATGTAGTAATGTAGAATAGGAAAATTCCATGGAAATTATGATTTATTCAAGTCTTCCATTTCTATACTAAATTTTTCTAGAAAGATATAGCTACTAGAAAAGTCCAAATTTTAATTGTTAAATGCATCGTATCTTTAACTGATAATAATGTGCTCCTTTTCCAGATATAACTACAAATTAATTTACTGAATGAAATTTAAGATGACAACCGACATACTACTTCATTTGATCAAAAAATATCTGATAGATGATATCAATCTTTTAAAATAAATAAAAGTAAAAGTTAAGATTGAACTATCTGTTACCGGGCAGTAATACCAGAATCAATGGCTTTCACAATTTTCTGGAAGTCTGATCTAATGTTGATCTATCTTTTCATGAAAAAAATATAAATGACGGGTTAGAAAAAAAAAAAAGCCTTGTTCAAAAGATTAAGATGATGTGGGTACCTTAAATTTGTCTAAAAAGTAGCAAACATTATAATTACTCTACAGATCATCTATATTAAGTACCATAATCCAGAATATGTATGCAAAAGACTGTTCACTAATGAATTTTTCTTTATATGGATTGCAAGACTTACTTTTACTCGTTACTTTTAGCGCAGCTTTAGTGAGACTACTTCCGGCTAGATTCATTGCAGCACACACGTAATTGCCTTCATCAGCAGGTCTTACATCCGCAACGGTAAGATCACCATCAAAAGTTACCTTTATTCTTCCATCTGGAGATGTATGACCCGGAAAAAATACCTCCTGAAATCAAATCAAATTTCAGAATTTAAAAAAAATTCCAGGATTTCAAAATTTTGAGCGTTTTCCAAATCTATGAATTTCATAGTGTACTTTATTTCCAAATATAATGAGCTATTACGACGAAAGAAATAATCCAAAATAAATGATTACTAATATAAAAGCGAAAAAAAGAAAATGATTTCATTAGCTTCAATAAAACATCGACTAACTCTACATGATTGAAAAAATCATTAAACCTGTTGGCCTTCTCTTGACCAAAACAATGCTGGTTGCGGCTGTCCTTCTGCCTCACATCGGAATTTTGCAGTAGAACCAGAATCAACAAGTATATCACGGGGAGTTTTTGTAAAAGATGGCGCAGCATGCACACGAAGCAGAGCTGATGTTTCTATGCTTCCGGCTGGATTTTTCGCCTGACATATATATTCCCCGGCATCATTTGATTGAACCCTAGGAAAAAAAAAAAAAAAAAGAAAAAAGCATAAGAGATTTAATTTAAAAAAAAAAAAAAAAAAAAAAAAAGAAGAAAAACAGCTTCACCATACACAAATATGTTACGAAGTTTATTTATGAAATTGTAGGAATATGATGAGAAGATAAGGACGAAATATAATTAAGGGGGATATGACAGCTTCTAATAGTTTACTTACTTATCAATGCGCAAGCCACGATTGTCGGATGCAATGTAGGCTCGACCAACGGGCATTTGCTGATTTCTTTTCTTCCACGATATTGAAGGCATCGGATCACCAGAAACACGACAGTCGAACAACACTGATGATCCCACTTCGACCGTTAAGTTTTGTGGCTTTTGCTGGGATATATTATTTATAGCGCAGCGAACATAAGTTTTTATCATTCATTGGATGAAGAGGTATTTAATTTAAAAAAAAAGAAAAAAAAAAAAGAAATGAATGCTTTTAGATAATAATAGAAAATTGTAAAGTGCTGAAGTACGTGATCTTTTCTTCAGAAATTTTACATTTAAGAGTTGCTGTTATTACTATGAAGCACATCATCACATCGAAATTAACGAACTGCGTTTTACGTTCATTCTTTCAGATATTATTTGCTAATGTTTAATACCAAACTATTGGCAAGACGGATAAAGTATCTAACCAATCAAAATTTTTTGAATAATAGTGATTATCAATGATATAAACTTACCAAAAAATAAGGCTTTTCATATACAGATAAGCGTGCTGGATTTGATATTCTTTCACCAACCATGTTTGTTGCCACACACTGATAAAAACCAGCATCAGACCGTTGCACCTGAAGATGCAAAAATTATAAGAACTTCCCCCTTCATGAACTATTTGATTTTCTGATTTGTTTTCTTTTTCTTTTTCTTCTATTCACAAACATTTTATATATGAAACAACAAAAGGATTTCAAATCTATAATCACCTTTTCAATGACCAGATTACCACTTGGATGTAGCACAATACCATCCTCATCCTGAGGACGTAAATCCTGCTCATCTTTACGCCAAGAGACAACTGGCTCTGGAAAACCGCGTGGCGGAGAACATTCTAAGACCGCCCTGTTGCCAATTACTGCCTATAATAGATATGTACTATTTTCTACTTGCAATTCAATCTGTATTATTAACATACATGCATTTTTAAAATCCTTTCCTATGAATGACCAATTAGATATCAACAATATTAGATAGTTTAAAATGTCAACTCCTAATTACATATTTATTAAAAAATAAATTTGTCAAATTTAACAGCATGAAAAGTCTCAGCTAACTTTTGCAATTATAGCAAATTTCAAAACACAGAATTTATTGATGTAACTTAACGAAGATTTTAGAAATTTCAGCTTCTTTTTTCTAAATTACCTGAACTGGTCTCGGTCTTATCCTGAAATCATCCCGCAACATCGCAATCTTGAGAGATGCTTCTCTTGACCATACTTCACCATATTTATTTTTTGCAACGCAATAATATGTCCCCGAATCTGCATCTTTCCCTTTACCTGGAAAGGAATTCACTGACAAATTTTGAATCAGTAACTGATTCTCAAAAAAAAAAATCTTCAGTTCTGGCTAAGAAAAAGTTCTTTATATAGTCTTAGCAAGCATTTCTAATTACATATCTGATAGCATAACAGCAATATTGGCCACAATATAATTTAATAAGAAAAGAAAAAAAGGGAAAAAAAAAAACAGGATGGTTCAAAGTGATGAATCTCATTTCACAATTTGGGAGCTGAAACATCACCCACGAAGATAAAACACAGCAACTATTATTGAAAAAAGTGAAACTCAAACAATTCAAATAAAATATTCTATTACAGCACAATGAAAATTTTCGGGTAATCATTACAGTAAATTTTCTGCTGTTTCAGCAACTACATGCCGAATATGGGCTAACAGTAATCTCTACTTACTATTTAAATCTACCGACTAAACCACCGAAAGTTTCTAAATTTTGAATTCGGTTTACGAGAAATATATGTAAAAGCAGCTACATCATCAATAATCAACATGCAAAAGTTTGCAAAACTTACCATTATTAACTCGAAGTAGAAATAAAGCACCGGTATGAAGTACCAAACGATGTGAATTCTTTTCTTCATTATTTGTAATCACTGGTTCTCCATCCTTGAACCATGTAATTTGTAGATCCGGACCTTTGGCTGCACAATTCAGTGTTGCCGGTTCACCTTTTGCGACGATTACATCAAGTGGATGTTCCGTTATTATCGGCATTCCATCTTCTGCAAAAAAGAAAAAAAAAAGAAAACAGAACGCTGAAGAAAAACTTTTACATCAAAAACATTAAATCTATTCTCTTTAAAGTAATTATTCTACGAATTATGATATTAAAATCAAGAAAAAACATGATTTTTAATTGCTGCGAAATTCAATAAATGTGAAGAAGCATTTAATATTGGACGTAAATCAATGATAATCTTGAAAAATGTATTTCAGAAAAAAAGAAGACGGTAATAAAGATGTGAAAAGAATATACGACCAAAAAGAGAGAAGTAGCATCGATGGCACTTTTCTCGGATGCTATGCATTTTTCATTTCATTTTTGCTTTTTTTTAAAATAAAATTTATTGGAAACAAGCACATTTGCAGAAAATTCATTACCCTTTTCTTTTTTCCTTCTAATATGGAAGCGTTTTTCATAAGTGAAGATTTAAGCATAAATTTCTAATAAAATTTCAATTTCTTCTTGTATGAAATCAGTTCGGAAAATGTTCACAATGAATGTGAATTTAGACAGACAGGAAATGAAGAGATAAAAATTGTTTTATTGCCTTCTTTTTTTAATGATTCTCTTTTTGTTCTGATAGACAGAATGTAATGCATAATCGTTTTAAGACGTAAAGTTGAATGCAATCATATTATTGTCCAAATAAACCAGTCTTCTCAGTACAGCAAATCACTGAAATTATCAGATTTTACTTGTTACCTTTCTCTCTCCCTATCTTCTCTTCCTCTATTTCTTCTAAAGTTAGTAATAACTTAGAAAGACCAATAATCTATTTGAAAACAATTAACAATTTCTGTAGATATAAGTTGCTATTTATAGCATATCAAAAAAAGTAAATAATAATAATAATTTCCTCCACTAAAGCACCAAACGTTTTTACTTTGCAAAAATTGCTTTATAGTATTATCTTATCTACCTCAAACTAATTTTGCAATCCTAATTCGCACTTTGCTACTCCAATGACAACCTAATTATTAGGCAGATTTAAAATTAATGATTAAACAGGTGATATCATGAGTATTATGCTCCAAGAAATTGATACTTGCTGATACATAATTTAAAGTTAAATTAAGTAAAAATAAATTATGTCGAATGTTTAAATTGATGATAATTTTGCATACAACACTGAGAAATATGAACTTATCAGTGATAAAATTGATTTTTCGTACTATATTACTTTATCGAAAATAATCATATAATATAATATTTTCCCAAACTATTCTATCTTATTCGTCAATACTGAGCCATTTTTTCATCTTTTTCAAGAAAAAGAGAAAATCAGTATTTCTTTACACTTATTTTATCAATAATTTCATATTTTATTCAGTAAATGAGAAAAAAAAAAAAAAAAAAAAGAAAGCTACACTGAATTCTATCAAAAAAGGTATCGGTTGTAGCTTTTCGAAATAATTTCAACATTCTACCACTGCATAACTTCTTTCCTTCATATTTCAGCACTTAAAGTATAAGAATTATCATGGAAAATTATTTGTTTAATTACAGTAACTTTTTTTCCCCAAGCATTTTTCTTGCTTAGATGAAATTAGTAAATAAAATTTATTTCAAATGTGTAAAAGAATAACGAAAGAGAGAGAGCTGCAGAAGTATTTAAATTGCTGCAACAGTGTAAAATTTAATTATTTATAGCAATAATTTTAGGAATGGAAATTTCTTAATTGAAGTGACAAATGCTAACGCATCATCTTATCAATATTAAATATTACTTTTACACAACAATGATTATATATATTAAGAGTTAACTTAGTGAATCCAATAATACTATTCGGTGTGCATTAACTTCGAATGAACCAAATTCTCCATATATTAAAAGCGTTTACGACATTATACGTCAACTTCAATTAGCACATCTATTCTAATAATAAAACACGTCGAACTAAGAAATCGGATCTCTTATTTGATTTGAAATTTATAATCTCAGTCTCATGAGTTAAATAGCTGATAGTATCAAAAAAGAATTTTTGAATTTTTATGATTTTCCAAATATTTGAAAAATGTCAATTATATTTTAACAAATTATCTTGCAAAATAAACTGATGCACATATTAGAACAAATTAGAAACGGATATACCAAAGTGGTTATCTAAAGCAGGTGCAACTTTCAAATCAAATGAAATATATGGAAAAAAAATTTCTATGATGATTATATGATAAACAATAACATCAGATCGGTTTTTTAATCATTTCGTTCTGCTTTTGTAAATAATTTTACTCTACACATTCTCACAATAGTACCAGCTACAAGATGACAAGAATTATATTTTCCGCCTCAAATTTTTACAAATTTATCACCGCATCTTCGTGGATATCAGAATTAGTCGAAGAACTGAAACGAAACTTTCTTTCCGTTACTACGTTATACCAGTTCTTAGCAATCTGAAATTTTCAGCGTCTTCTTCACTGCTCAAGGATGACACATTCTTGCAAAAGGTTACCACTGATTTTAAACTTCACAGTTTAGTTCGATTTCTCATCATAATAGCTTACATTTCTTCCATCAACATTACTACAAATATCGAAGAAATATCCGAAATAATCCAACTAAAATTTCGAACGTATCATATTTTTTGGCCATTTTGCTATAAGTTGGAGAAAAACAATTGACGGATTCTTTTTTTTTTTTTTAAGGCGCAAATAAGGAGAAATCTAAAGAATAAATCTCTAATATAATCGTGGATAAACAACACATAAATTATCCTTTCAAAAAATATAAAATACGGCAAGATAGATTTATAGAGGTCAATCATCATTGATGGCGAAATCAGATAAGCAATGAATGTGACTAATTATCATCATCAGATAAACCGATAAGACTAACAAAATAATAAGACTTTTTCATTTTCATTTCTTTTTTCTTTATCACTGCACACAATATTTCCGATCATTTCAACCAGATGTGCATGTCATACACATGTTCACATGGAAAGAAAGTAAATGATGAAAAGACAAAGCAGTTGGCTCAAATGTACTAAACAAATAAAAAAAGCTTCCAGAATTCAAAAATTAATATCCAATCTATATAATATTTCAGAAGAGTTTCCTACTTCTACTATGTTTACTTCATGCTTATAGCATTTTCGATAAAGCTTTTAACAACAATAACTTCCTCATAATAAATTATTCCAACAATCACATCAACTTTGCATTCATCTATTTCTGGAGAGATACATCTTTTATCAAATTTTCTCTAATCTATTCATCAGAAATTATTCTATAAAGTGAGTAATTGCACAAGAATATATTTAGTAGATCTATTAAAAAAAAAAAAAAAAAAACCACAAATCGTTATATGCTTGCTTAAATCAGCTTATTCATATAATTATTGAAAGACTTATTCATTACATACATTTTGCAAAAAGCAAAAGCTTCATGCATTTATTGCTTTTTTATAAATTATGAATTTTTCTTTTTTAAGAAAGTTGGTGAAGAGGAAAAAGAGGCAAGAAGCAAACGTTGAAAATTTTTCAATAATACCTCTTTTATGTCATAAAGCTCGAAAGTTAATTTTTACTTTAAAATAGCAGTAGGAATATTATAAAAGAACTAACCAGTCGTTTCATCGGCATTACTAATTCCCATTGATAACAGCAATGATAATAAAATAATAATGGAAGCAGTGGAATACTTTGAAGTGTTATAAACTGTTGCTGCTGTATGACAAAACATATTCCGTTTAGAAAACTATTCGTTGGAAATGATTGTTTATTGCATTGTTGTTGATGATAAAATAAGCGAAAATTGAAGTAGTAGAAGAGAGATAAAAAGAAAGGCAATAAACTATTGTTGTGGATGTCCAGCTTAGTTGAACTTGAACTCCTCGCCTGAGTTACAAACCAACTCTCGAGCTACTAAGGGTCATTTTTTGACCTATAACTATCCACCACCACCAATACCATGCAGAATACTTAATAGAACTAATAATAAGTTACACTGTGTACAACCATTCACCAACAACGCCAACTGTTTCCATGACTGCACCAATTACTATCATTGATTCTGATATCTTCGATTCGATACCAATTTCTCTCTCTTCTCCCTTTCACTTTCTCTGAAATAAATAATCAACAGATGAAGAAATTTTTGTGAAAATAATGGCGAATCCTGACGTCTGGGCAATAGTAGCATGATAATAATAATAATCGTAATAATAATACTAGTAATAATAATAATAATAATGCAGACTGACTGCAAATGTGTAATATGATATCGTACTCTCTGTTAACAGTCAAATATGTGACCCTGTCGCAAGCAGCGACACTAATATACTCTCTCTTCTTGTTGACGATAATTGTTGATGGATCCCACTAATACTTTGCGCAATGTCACCTGAAATTCATCAAAATACATTCAGTATTAGACGTACTGGGGTAAATAGTGATGGATACAGCACGTCAATGATGTTGACTTTCATTGGAGCACATAATATATGTGATCCATATAAATAAGAGATTATCGTATCAGTAATTAATGACGAAGAATTTAAATTTTAGTTTTAGTTATACATCCAAAAAAATAACAAGCTTAAAATACTATTCTAACGGATAAAATAATTTCCTGCAGCTATCTTCTTTTTTCAACTTTTGTTATTTCATTAATTTTTTCTTTTCCATCATCTTTAGAGCTACAGAACATATATTATTTTCTGTAATTTCTCATTCATAGCTTATGTACCATATTGCTGATAATCTTTATTGCCTTTCATTTTGGAGTGGAGCGAACTTTTCCTCCTATATCACAATCAATTAACTTCAACTCCAAATGCTTACTAATTACATCGAAATTTTCATGTCATAAGAAGACACTGTTCCTTCAATTTCAGTAAATTTTAGAAGCGAAAGAGATAGAATTAATCATCAGTGGAGGCCTATGAATGGATGGATGGATGGATGGATGGAAGATTAAGACTTCCTTTTTTGAATCCAGCCAGTTAGTAACGGAATAGAAGTTGTCAAAAACGTTAAACGAAATGGGGCCGAAGGGGGAGGAAGAAGGATCCGTACGACACGACACCACACGACACTCTCCGGAGGAGGCTGCAGCACCTGTGCAACATAACAATACATACATGAATCAGCAGCAGCAGCTATCGGTAATGCATTCTCGCTGCTGCTTTCATTGATGTTTAATCGACAAGGTCAGAAAACGCAATTTCACCAAAACCAACCCAACAAAAATATTCAAAATCGGAATTCAAATCATGCAATGATGACTATTGTCACCTCCTCCTCCTCCTATTTCTCGTAATTGGTTTATTCGATATCCATTATGATTAAATTTGACAAAAGTATTAAATTACTTGTTTCAGTAAGTATTTTTTTCTAAGAAAACTTTAAATTAATGAAGAATTGTATGACTTGGAAATGTGAAAAAAAAAAGGAAAAAAAACTTCTGCCATAAAAAAATCTTTTTCTTTTGGCGACCAAAAAATGAAGTTATCATCATATTATTTCATCGAAACATTTTCGGGCAAATCAATTAAGTTACTCCCGAGGGAATAATCAGCATGCTTCAGTATCACGTGCACTAGTGGATACACTCGAAATGTCACGGGCGTAATATTTCTAAATTTCGTTAACTCTTTTCAATTCCTGCCTTTTTTTTATAAAACAGAAAAGAAAAAAAATTAGAAAATCACTGTAAACAAATCAGTGAAATTGCTATGAATCGCAATCATTGATGCGATCTACTGCTGAAATTTACTATCCCGAAAAATCAATTTGCCCAGACTAAAATTTTGTTTCTCTTATAATCCGAATGCTATATATTGATTAAAATCTTATGTGAAATCGAAATTGCAAGATGGAATTTCTGGAAATTATGTAATAATGAGATTAATTTCTGGATGATATAAACAACAAACAATTCTCGCAAATGTTGATAAAAAACTAATAATAATACAAACATTACATAATTTCGTTCAGATAATTACATTTTAGCAAAAAGCAAAAAAATGAATCAATAAATAAATAAACCAATAAATAAATAAAGGATAAGAATTGGAAAAGTGCGACAAAGAGGAATAGTAGTTATTTGGTAAAGAAGAAGACGAAGGAAAGAAGATGATGACGGTCACCTCATCGCCTCTTCGATCCTCTCTGAGAGAGAAAAAGAGGGAGAAAGAGAGAGAGAGAGAGGGAGAGAGAAACGAATGAAAGAGTCCCTATCGACGACGACTATCCCTTTTTCAATGCTCGTCACCTACCTTACAAAGCGTGTCTTGAGAATGCTATCGTTATTAAAGCTTGCTATTACTTGCAAACTGCTAGCAAGCTGCTTACATCCGTCCTTCTTAATATATCATGCAATTTGCATACATGCATCAGTAGTAACCTTTATTGCGGCTCAAAATTTTTGTATAATAAACAATGCAAGTATTGCATGTCATTCCAATAACCTACACGAAACCCTTTCAACATATTGCTTCCGAAGTGGACAGGTGAGCGATCGATAGCAGGTCGAAATATCAAGGAATATATTTTTGAATAGATCAAACGGAACAGCATCATTTTGCACATTTGGATGAGGTCACGTATTGCACGCAGTCACGTTATTGCCGAGCAAACGGTAAACACTTTTTCATTTTATTGAATAATAGATGTGGTCGTAACTCCAGAGAAAAGATCATTTAGGCTCATAAACAATGGACTTCTAGAGCTTTGACATTCCCACCACATTTCATTGATTTTAAGCAACTCTAGTAATTCAAACTGACCTCTAAATATTGACCTCTGTTTTCACCAAAACAAAACTTCAACACATGAAGTTATATTAGTAATAATAATGTTGCAAAATCATCCAAATGAACAGAGTACAAAAAATTGAATTAAGGTAGGGAAAAATGAAAGGTTATTAGAATTAGCTGTTGTCATACGATGGGTTACGTTACATGTCATATGGATGTCCACTTACTAATTGTGCAATTAGTAATTCCTGAATGTAAATTATGCATAGAATTAGTCGAACAGTCCGTCAGCTGACTTCTAGATCGAACTATTAGATATGTCTGATCAGCAACATTCGAAAATTTCTAACCTTGAAAGTCAGAGAATTATTTTAATACAGCCATATATACCAGAGGGCAAATTCATTTCAATCAGAAAGAACTGTTTTAGCGAAAGCGAAAGCCAGAAGCCACAATATTTTCTTGGTTGGAAAGTGTGCGAACTCTTTTAGTTGACACATTCTGGAATATTTTGACACAGTGATTGATGCTAATATTGATGAGTTAATTTCTATTTCAACAAATGCCTTATTCTAATCTTTAACAATATTTTTCATTTAAGTGATAAAAGTTGAAAATTACGATTGATATGACCTTTTTTGTCTCGTATCTATCAATTATTTTGCAAAATATTTCTTATCAAAGATTAATATGAGTTAGCAAAATACTGTATAATAATATCAGTGATCAAATTACAATCAGGATTTTTGTTTCATTCGTCATATAATCATTCAAAAAAAAAAAAAAAAAAAGAAAAATCCTCGACAAATCAGTGGAAAGTAAATGGATAGTCAGCGATGTCGGCCGTAAAACAATGACAAATCGACCGAATATCAGTAAAAATCAACTATCTCGAGGATTTTGTTCTTAGTTTTAGGTGAATATCAGAAGAAGTGATAATCAATTATAATGATAGATAGTTTGATAGCAAGATGATGATATGAGATGAAGCGGGAAGAAAGGGATGGAGAAGCATCCCAGAATTGAACAAACAGGTCGATGTGTTAACAGGGACTCGTAATATTGGTTTGATGGAGCCTTTCTCTTTTGGTCCCCTCCTTTTCAATTCATTCATCCATCCATCCATCCATCCAAGTGAACAACCAACAACCACTCTTCTTCACTTCTCCTCTCCGATATAACCACAATTTGAGAAAATGCTTTGCTACACACTCTGCTCATTCATTCCAGTATTGAACTATTAACCCATGATTCGTATCTGTGCTATGGTACTTGATCATCTGGTTCAGGTTACTATTCAGATACTACTTCAAGACTGATTTAGAAACAATCGAAAAAGATTAAAATCTGGTAAGCTATCAAAGAGGTCAGAGGAAATGGAAGGATTGAGATTCTCGACTCATATAAGATTACATTGAAATGAGCATCTGTGTCACTGGTACTTCATCAGCTGGTATCAGGTTACTATCAGATGTTGCTAAGTCTCATTTAGAAACTTGATTCTTTGCTTACACAGTAATCGAAAAAGATTAAAATCAGATGAATTGTCAAATGGGTCAGACAAAAATAAATGGACGAACTGATTGAGATTTGCATGTTTATCCTCAAATCATCCATATATTTTCGATATTTTTTCCAAAAAATGAAAATTAGCAAAATAAAATATTTTGAACGATATGTTTGCAGAAGCTTCTGTCTGCTTGTACAAAAGTTCGGAAAGCATTGTAAAAGGACATTTTCATCTATGAATCGGAAAATTTCTATACCATAGCTATGAATGCTAAAACTTTATCATTATTTTTTTCTTATCATCATTTTTTAGACGATTCTATTTACTTAAAAAGTAGCCAAAACTGCAATCATATATTCTTTGCAGACAATAATTATGGACAAGTGGATGGTTCGAATTACACACAAATTACAGCTAAAATATTTTAAACCGAGCACAGTAGAACATTTCAGGCAATTCGGAATGATACCGCTATATCATGTCAGCTGTGTTCAATTGTTAAGACAACTGTCTGCCTTATCAAAGGATTCTGATAGAATGACCATAGACCAATATAAATGATAGCTGAAATATATTGGGAAAAAAATGAATGCATTTGAAAATGAAATATCAAAAGTTCAGATGGATGATTCTTGAGGAATTTTTATGATTAGATATCAAATAAATATAGTCATTGATATATCAAAATTGTCACATGAATTCTTGAGCAATGATATGAAATAGTGATAAGAATGAAATAAATATAGTCATTCATATTTAAGAAGAGAAATAATGCAAAACGATAATTAAGTCTCTATTTGCTTATCGTTATTGTTTACGATAAGCTTAAAGTTGAAAATATGATCAGAGAAATGGCAAAATGAAGATTAATGCATTGTTCGTTCGAGAACAGAATAATCGAAAAAGCCATGTGCTGTGAAGACGAATATCCCAAAATCGCTTTTCATTACAATCATTGGGTGATGGCTAAATGAAGGGTTATTACGGAGACAGATCAGTCTCGACTCTCGAGGATGTAAATTCTACATAACAACAATTAGCTTTACGCATACTTCTATTCAGTAATAACCACTAGTAATTATTATGGCAATAGTATTAAATTGATCGATGAAAAGATAAAGCAAGCTGTCTTTCAACAATCCTTCCATCCTTCATATATATATATATTCAAGATTTATCAGAAATGATCTTTGATAGATATCATCATCATCTCCTCCAATTGACCACTTGATAGTGTCATTAGCTTTCTGATTTATCGCATAATATTTCGTAATTTTTCTTCCCAAATTGCTCAGATTTCTTTAAAAAAGAAGAAATAAAATAAAATTTAGTTTGGTTAAGCAATTATTCCTGCTTTAAATTTTTATTTATTGAAACAAATAAGAGCTAAGAAAGTTATCTTTACTTAAAAGAAATAAAGATATTTAACAAAGGAGATAAAATCTATTCAATATATGATAATTATTGAAGTTGTTCATTTAACAATCACTTCAGTACATTTAATATAAGAATGACATCTGAAATAAGCTTTGTTAATAATCCTATATTCAACAGAACCTGATTGATTAAAATCATTTAACAATTCCTGCTTAAATTTCATTAACAGCCTATAAGCGAGAATTATCAGTGAATGAAATGCGATACAAGAAAGATAATAAAATTTCAAAAATTTGCTGCAATCTTATAAATTATATCTTGCTGAAACTGTTTTTCTTTTTTTTTTACGTTCTAAATTCAATTATACATCAAGAAAATCTTAGTGATTGATTCCAAAAGATAACGAAAAAAAAATAAAACAGAACAAAAAATGAAATTTGGAAAATGACTAATTCTGATTTCAAGCTTTCTTTTTCCAAATAATGGGTTGTTTAAAACACGAAACTAACTGATATCAACCCAATAATTTGATTTTATCATTTTCAAATTATATATATATAAGGCTAACTATGCGATTTGTCAGCCAAATTTTCATTTCAAAAATATAGATTTATTTTGAAACTTATTCCAGCAAATTCAGTCGATTTTCTAAGTGTTTTTTGTTAAATACATAAGCAAGCAATTATGTAATCTCACATTTTGATAAAGATAATTAAATTTGATGACTTGAAAAATGGAAACTGTCCCACAAAAAAATGAGGCACTGGATTGAAATTCTACTGAAGAAAAAAGTAGTCGCATCAACCCAACACATAGAAAAAAATTTTAATCTCTGAAAACCAGTTAAATGCATTGAAAAAAAAAATCTCATCAAAAGGTAAACTGAAAGAATAAATATTATGTAAGCTACAAAGGTTGAACAAAAAGTAAATTTACGAAATATAATATGGTTCAAATAAAGGCGAAAATCAATGGTAATCGAAAAATCAACGAAAATCGAAAATCAACGAAAATCAATCCTTTGAAAAGGCCTTAAAAAAGGAAAGAAAAAAAAAAGTTAATTGCATCCGAGAAAGTCTATCTCATTGATAGGAACTTTTTATGGTAACCACAAATTGATCGATTTATTAAAAATGAAAAATTAAAAGCTAACATGAACATCTTCCATAACGTAACTTCCTTCAAATATTGGCATTTTTATTGGTTGTGAATGTAATGATAATATAACAAAGATTTCATTGTCAAAAAATCAGAAAATAATAATAATTATTATTATTATCACAATAACAATAACAGTAATATTAATGATATCAGTAATAATAATTATAATAACAATGATAATAATAATAACAATAATAATAATATTATTACCATCATCATTATTAATATAATAATTTTCAAAAGGAAAGAAGATTTTAAATGTGCATCAAATTAGACGAAATTAGAGGAACGATTGGATAGAAGCTATTACAAATTGTAGTAAATAAGAGAATACTTGAGAGAAATAAATATCCATTTTTCTTTTTTTTCCTTTGAATTAGGATGACCAGTATACTTGCAAAATACAGTATGTCATCATTACCGTCGCAGATTGTCAATACTTAAAAATATTTTCTGATGTATCATCTTCGTTTTATCTCGAAATTCTGAATCATCATAGTTTTAATTTAAAATCTAATTTTTTTTTTAAATGAGGAAATAAAAATTAAATTTTCAATGAATTTTTGTTGATAAAATATAACTTTCAAAAATGATATTTAAGAATAGAAGCTATTAAATTTGATGCATTTATTTCAAATAACAACAACAACACAAATCCAAGCATAAAATTTTTTCTTTTTTTTTTTTTTTTTTTTTCGGAAGGAAGAATCCATTATCAATCGTCCAAAATTAGAACCGTTTCATATTTGCTCTTTTTTCTTCTCTTTTTTTAAAATTTATACAATGTCTCGAAGTAAACAAAAATATGTGGAACAGTGAAAAAGGAATGATAGAAAATGAACGAAATAGTATGAAATGTGTTCCAGTCTCGTAAAGCATTTATATAGGAGGAGAAGGAAGGCTGAGATATCGAGACTCAATGAAGGATGACAGGATGAGTGGAGGAAGAGGACAGGAAGGAAGACGAATTGATCCTCAAAAATTACTTATCATATTATTTTAGAGACAGGAGAAAAATTCTTTTCCTTTACTAAATCGTATAAAATTAAATTTCAGTCGGTGACTAAAAAAATTCGAAGAATTCATATTTTTAGCCAATAAAGTTGACAGATATTTTGAAAACTATGCATTATTCATATTTTGAATATCAACGAAGAAACAGATGCGTAAATTTAACAATAGTATCAGGTCAAGAGATGCATAGCTTTGTGATCGGATCAAAGTATATTTCTTCCAAAAAAAAAAGAGTCAAATATGGGAAACTAAAATGGTCGAAGTGGGAATAAAAGTTTTTACAGCTAAAATTCATCGATCGCTGGTGAAATGAGAAAATGCTTGAAGGGGATTGAATAAGGATGAAGGGCGGCTACACAGAGGTAACCTTATCTACCTCTATTAGCAGAGAAAAAAAAAGAAGTCTATTTCCTGAGTGACAGTCAAATCCGGAAATTTTGTCATCTGCCACTAATATAGTATATACAATATGTTATTCAACTTGTCGAAGACAACAATCACAGACCTCTCGCTGTGTGTTCCATTATTATAACTCAAACATACACACACATACACAAATACACAGACATACGCAGACATACACATACATATATCACAGAAATAACAAATAGAGGTAATCACAACGGTGCTTTTCATTAGAGATATGTGAATTGGACGATCTGACGAAAGATAAAAGACTGTGCAAATTTAAGAGATTTCTTCCAAAATGAATGAAAAATAGACTGAAAAGCATTGTAAAATGGAAAGAAAATTTAAGCACTAGAATTATTTGTTTAAAAAAGTTCGTTGAGGAGGAATATATTAATTACATAAGTAATTTGGTTGATTTTTCGAAAAAAATATAAGTTTAACAGTAATTTGACAGTAATAGTAAAGGAATTGTTAAATAAATTTCATGGCCTTATTCATCCCTTTTTTATATCATCATTTTTTTCTCTTAATACGAATTTTTTTTGCAATTAATAGAATAGGAGAGAGGGAGAGAGAGAGAGAGAGAGACATATATATAATTAATGATATCGCCACTGATAAGTATACATCAAGCAATACTGGATTTTTCTTCTCTGTCCACTGCAATTAGGATGAGCGATCAGACCAGTTTAATGGCATTAAAACGGGACAATTAACCCTTCCTCCTCCTCCTACCTTGCTTCCTGTCCACTTCCTGTCTCCTGAATCATTCCTCTCCTTCCATTTCAGCTTCATTATTCAATCTTTGTTTCCATTTGTGGTTGGTTACTTCATTTTAATTCTTCTTTCCTTCATTGTTGGTTTGTATGAAAGTAAAATAAAGTCAAAAGATTGCTCAGCTGTAACGATAAATATAAATGAAATTATTTGCTTCAACAATAAGGAAAATTGAAAAGCTATTTGCTGCAACAATAAGAAAAAATGCGAAATTATTTTGCTATATGATTTTTTCTGACTTTTTTCTTTTTCTTGTTAATAATACAACAAATGAAAGAGATATATATATATAAAAAAAAAGGAAAACATAATTAAGAAAAACCATGTATGAAGAAAAAAGAATGTAATAAATTTTAAAAAGTTAATTTTATCAATGAAAAGAAGAAAATAATAATAAAGGATAACAAAAAAAAAGGATGGAGATTTATTTCCTTATGAAAATGGCAGATAAGGAATAAAATGATAAGCTTGATGTTATTTTCAGACATGAGGTTTATAATTATTTCAGATGAGGATAAATTGATTAGCTAATTAAGTTTATAATCCAAACATACGTTTTTTCATTTGATAAGAAAGACTACAATAAAATTGAATCTATTTCAACCGACTGTTCGAAAGAAACTTCGTTTAACTCTCGGACAACGGACATGTTACGACGGGATGAGAGAAAGTTGTTCTGGTGAAAATGACGACATTAAATTGCTCCTGTCCGTACTGTTGACGGATTAGACTTCAGCATGTTCCGGATTGCATTTCACAGCAACAGTAATAAATATTATTTCCATCATTTTTGTTAACCAGTCCCGATTTTCCTCTCTCTTTCCTTCTCACTTTTATCTCTCTGTTTTCCTTCCTAGAATAATCCCAGGTCAATCTTAATCAATCCGAGATCACAAAAATTTTTATGCAAGTACAAAGGGAATACCGAATATTTGCTTTCATCTCTCTGTACAATCAATCGATCAATCAATATTTCATCAGAAACTGTTTGTTTATTTGTGATTAATTATGCAATAATTACTGATGCAAAAGGAAGATTACTTATTTTATCCTTCTTGAATCCGTTATCATCATTTCGGGACTCATTTTCAACTCATCAGAAAAATAATTTGTCCCATGGTATCCCTCTATCATGTCCTTCATTTTCTCATTGATAATTTCTTTTTTTTTTGCGCTTTCTGTTGTTCCCATCTCTTACAGATAAGCATCCATCAGTGTTTAAATAAAGTTTTCAATGATGGGAATGAAAAATTAAGACTATGCTAATTACTCTTTTTAAATATGTTTATTTCCTTACTTTGTTTTTAATCGATATTTTATGAGTGAATTATTATTTGTCACATAGGTAAGATTTGTCAAAAATAAAAATCTCGAATTGCTGCCAAAAGGCGGCGAAAACAAAGAAAAAAAGTGCTCGTTCATTATTTTCATCAGTAATTCGACTTGGAAAGAAAGAAAAAATATTATAAGCTCATGACAAAATAATAAGACGTTACTTCACGTTGAATAGATTGTTTGAATATGGAAAAAAAAAAGGAAAAAAAAATGTAAGCTCAATGATATGACGTATTTCACGTTACGTAGGAATAAAAAGAAATATTCTAGCTCATGGTAGAATAATATGACGTATTTCACGTTGAGTTGTTTGAATATGGAACAAATGAATAGGAGCAAATTATTAATACAATATATTTATTATTTTCGTATTTTGTATAGTATTTATTATAGTTGAGCCACTTATTCGATGAATGAAAATATTCCAACATTCATAAAATCATGAAATGAAAATTCAGAGAAATGAAAGCTAATCATATCGGATCGGATCAGATCGGATCGCTGGTCATCAAAATGTCTGACGGTAACATAATTTACATGCAAATCAAGGTCATGCATCCAATTATTAACCCCTGGATCCATTACTTCATGAAATATAATTGACTCTTTGATTACTATATTTGGTTATTTACATTAAAGTAAACAAAGTAAAAGTAATAGCTTAAAGTTAACTAAAAGCACATATAATAGAAATTATCAACATTTTTCTTTTGTTATGAATAAATTTAAAAAACCAACTAATAATATAAGGAATAAAAGGAAATGATTTTAAAAAGAAGGGAATAGAAGAAGGAATTGATATTTATAAGCTAAATGATAAGACCGATTATATAAACCAAATGATATCAGCATTGCTGATATCATCATCATTTTAGTTGAAAAGTATATGTTTATCATTTAAAAATTACCTTTTTCTTAGAATTTGGTTATGGATTATAAAAAAATGAATAAATGTTATAACTCATAACAAAAAAAAAAGCCTACCGATAAAAACTTCCCGGTGAAGCAGAAAAGCATTATTGGTGGCTAAATTCTCTCATATTGAAGAGAAACAAATCACAAATTTTTTGATTATTTGTAATTCCTTTAAAAATTTAATGATGAATTGAAATCTATGCAAAAAACACCCAAGATGTAAATGTAGTAAATGACAAGTATAAATAGCTATATTATTCACCATATAATACGGTAATTTATCCTCACTTCAAGAAATTGGAATAATTCATTTAGCGATTGTTGTAAGTTGAGATGATAGCATACACACTTGACAGATGGATAGATGTCTGAAGTGATTATTCCAGAAATAGTTGCTGAACCATATCGATAAACATTAATCGAAGTAAATCCGAAGCTACCAACATTATTACAACCTATCATATCACTTTCCATAAATATATAACAAACATCTTTTGGATCGTCAGAAATGATCGAACAACAGCAACATCACAAATATCACTATTAACATCAACAACAAACGATAGCAGTAGCAACAATAGTGACATACAACATTGACAGATCTTATTTCAATAAACATTGCTCATGCAATATGCTTCAGGTTTGGATTTCAAAACTTTTTTGTTGTCCAAAATTTAATTTAGAATATCAAACCAATGAGGCAAAACCAGTGATATTATCAAGTAGGAAATTATAAAAGCCATTGATTTTGATTATATAAAGGAAGATTCATAAACCATTATATTAAAGAAGATTCCATATTTCTTAGTTTAAATTCACGTTTTCTGCTAATTATTAATCGCAATAGTGTTACATCATAAGATTTGGATTTTGTCAATTTCAATAGCAATTTCAGAGGTACAAAGATCATATTTTATATGCACAACCAAGCAATCATTGATCTATTCTGAGCAAAAATTAATTAACAAGGATTATATTTCATCGAAGCAATGATCCATATGTCATTTAAAATTATTTAGCCTTAAGCAGTGCCATATCTTATACCGCAGTAATTAGCAATTTCAATCGCAAAGAGACATTAATTTGTATGACTTCAATTTCATGAAAAATTTTTCAAGTCCCTGAAATTAATTTAATATCATATTTCTTCACAATATATTGCATATGTAAGTTAGTAGAATAAATGGAAAGTTTAAAGAAAGAGTTAACGATAAATTGATTTTTCCATATAGTAGCATAAATTATATGCTACAATTTAAAAATGATGAAAAATATTAAACTAATTCGCTTGCTATTTAAATAACTGTAACGAAAAGAAAAAAAAAAAAAACGGCTGAGTGATCGAAGTATTCGTATTAAATCCAATTATTTGAATGTACAAATTTCATTTTATTATAAGAAAATTGAAATTTTATTATGCTATCAATTTATCCAAATAGTCGCCTGGAAATTTTGTCGCTAAAAACGATAAATTTTGATTCGAATACTTGCCAGCAAATTTTGCTGATCTAAAAAGAGCGAACTGTGACCCAAATGATTATCTAACATAGAAACTGCATATAACAAAAAAATTTGATAACTGGAAACGATTAGGTTCGAAAAAAAAAAAAAAAGAAAAAAAAACGAAAAAAAAAGACAAAATAAAATAAAAAAATCAATGATATGGGGAAATCTTATTTCCTCCTTATAATATTAACTGATGATGGTGTTAATCTTCGATAGCATCATAGATTGATAAATCATGTTCTATGAATCGATATCATACTTATTGATATTGATTTGATAATATTAATGATCCATGAATTGATATCGTCTTATTGGATTGATTCTTAGATATCACTAATTATGTTATCTTTTTTTTTTTCTTCTGAAATATTCATCAGGCAAATAATGATTGTTTATTTGCATTTCTTCCAAAAATGTTTCAAAACAATCATTTGGTTTAACAAACAATGCATTTAGCATTTGTTGACATAAAACATAATAAAAATGGCTCGAGATAATAGAACTGAATAATATATTTCGCGGTGCGTTACTATATATAAAAATCAGAAATTGGAATAGAAAATGAAAATTTTGCTCTTTCAATTTTTTTGCTTCTTTTTTATTTTTTAATCTATCATCTTCATTATTTCGACATTTTGATTAGATAAGTTGTTTGCTTGAAAAAAATAAAAAAAATCTGCGAGATGAAAGTGTCTTGAACAGTACATAATCTAATTCAAAATTAAGCATTTCATCTTCTGCCTGATTCCGGACATTCCACCCGTCCGCAATAGCATCACCCGATCCGATGAAACTCAAATTGTTCCTTTTTTCTTTTTTTTTTTTTTATTTCGATATCATTTGCTTACATATGCATATTATATATACGGTGTAGTAGAAACTATTTTTTATTTCCGTATCATTTTTATTTATTTTCATGATACCTGCATGTGAAGTTTCAAACAAAACTTTCAATTTTGTTTGTTTACAGTATATAATATATGTGTTTCAAGTGCAGTTGTGAATAATATTGAATATTTGTTTGCTAGTTATAAATTTGTGTAAAATTCTGTTTAAAAATTTTTCCTTTTAATTTAATTTAATTTTAAATTTTAAAGAATTAGAAAATAAAGTGAATTTGAAAACAAATTTCCGTTGATATTCTTAATAAATTTTTATGTCGTTCATAGCAACTCTCTTTAAATACCTTCAAGATATATAATCAAATATGAATTTATTTCACCTAAAAATCTAGAAAAAATGAAAATTCATTTAACTTTAAGGTATGTATATCTTTGTCGGTATTTATTGCATTAAAAATTTAACTTTTTTTCTCGAAATCTGTTGACCTAGCTTTATCCATATTTTAATACATGGAAAAATTGATCGCTGTATATTTTTGATGAAACTATTAGCCTTATTTTCATGTTTCTTCTCTCGCTTCCTCCTAAAGAATTACACTTTTGCTAGTTTTTCTATTTTATTCGCCTAATAAGTCATTTTTTTACTAGCCTGATAATTCTTGATGCTATATAAAAACATAATTTTAAAATATTCGAAATCAATAACTGGCTCGTTACAATTTGTTAATAATTTATTGATTTCAGGGATGCTTGTTGATTTTATTAACAAAAATGTAGAGGACACAGCTGTGATATTAACTAATTTTACTGCTTTGTGCATATGTTATTAACTAGTTTTACATTAGTCACAAAAATTTATACTCTTTTTTTTTTGGATAAAAATGGGAATAAGTAAAAGAATGGAAGATAAAGAAGTGACACTGTTTAGACGACATGGTAGCAGATGTTCAGGAAAATAATTTTAAGTTTTAGAAGAATGTAAAACGAAATTCCCAGCCTGGTTTTTTTGGTCTTTTTCTTTTTTTTAACCCTTTCTTTTCCCTAGGCTCATTTTTCTTTTCTTATTTCATTCTTATCCAGCCTTGTCCCCCAACTTTTCACCCCTTGTCCAACCCTTTTTCAACATTAATACACTTTTTTTTTTGTCCAAGTTGCTCATTTTCCATTGGCTACAACTAACTTAATTTGTATAAGTTGAATATTTGCTACAGCCTAGTTATGGATTAAGCAATTTAAGAATTGTCCTTCCATTCAAATGTACTTAATAACTGTTTGTTTCCTTTTCTTATCGACACAGTTTGGTAGGTTAATACAACCTTTCGACTTCTTTTTTCTTCGCTGAGATCAGAACTTTGCTTCATGTGTATTTTTGAGTGATATCGATACTTGTTGTAAGTATGACTAACTAAAAATATTCTTATCTTAATTAGGTATGTGTAAAAGTTTTAAATTGGGTTAGGAAGATCGGGCTAATTTGCACAGTTAATACAATTCGTCTTATTAAAATTTCGATTCTGTACCATTCGATTGGTAAGATTAACTAGAAATACTGCTGTCCTAATTAGCTACTTATATGAGTAAAAGTATGAAGTTAGGCTAGAAAGATCAGATTTATTTGAAAGAATAATATAATTCATCTAATCAAAAGTCCAATAGAGTGTATTTTTCGTAACAGATTATAATACTTTATAATGTGAATGATTTGATTTGATTTCTTCAATTAAATCGTTTATTTGGCCAATCTTACAATCACTGCTTATTCTCTTACAAAATATAAAATTGTTAAATGATATTGGTATAATGCTATTTTATTGTCTGAAAAAAATAAGTAATAAATGAAATTCGAGAATGCATGCATGAATGTATGCATGTATATAAGTATGTGCTAGCAAGAAGAACTCTTGAGGAAGTCGAAGAGTAGAAACATGATTAAATTTTTAGCTGGATTAACAAAAAAAAAAAACAAAAATTTAAGAGCTTGCTTAATGGTAAACTATAAGCTTTTCATTTAATTTACTCGTCCTACGTTCAGCAGGAAAAAAAAATTATGTTTATTATTTGGCTTATAAATTTAGTCTAATAGTTCTCATTAAATGAATCATATAATCTATCAATAAATATGCATAATTTAATATGAGAGCTTCACCATAAAAAATAAAATTTCTTTGATTTGGCATTAGAAAACGAAACATAGAAGATGAAAAAGCTAGATGTTTTGTTTTTCTTCTGTTTAAAATTATTTCTACTCATTTTTTTCTTTCGTTTTTTCTCTAAAATTAATATCGTTATTCTTGTTAAAATGAAATTCTTTCACAGTTCATTGCTATTTGCTTATTTGAATAAAATTAGAAAATTTTATAATTTGATCAGTTCACAAAACTTAATAGATTCATTGCCATATCCTTTGAAATAATCTGACCGTTTCTCTCAATTCTATTCGTTCATTTGCAATCACTTTATTTAGCGTATAAAAAATAAGACAAGATTAATAGTCTTAGTTGATTTATTCATATTCATAAACCCAAAAAATTATCTAACGAATAAATGCACAATTATATTAGGATTTTAGTACAAATAATAATTTCAGTTATTTATTAATTCATTGAAATATCAATAAATTAATGCCAAAGAGTAAAACAATTCATGAGGATTATATTTTCAAATATATTTGTCAAATTTACATTCAGTGATACGAAGTTTTATGGCACTGTATGTACTAAAGCATGGGAGAAGCTGGTAAAAAGTAATTATTATATGCTGTTACAAATGTAGATGATAATTAAAGATAAGTTGCAAGTGTGATGGTTAATTGACAAAAGCAAAGTACTAATTAATAAAAAGCAAAAAAAAAATGTATAAAATGAGAAAAATCCCTCATATTTATTAAGTTTCTGTTAATCCTCTTAAACAAATCATGTTTCTGCTGCAAGAAATTCCAGGTTGGAAATAGAAGTTATACGAAAAAAAAAAAAAAATACGTTATATCGTTTTAAATAATTTTTTGGCTACTTTAAGAGCAATTAATATTTTTGCAAGAAAAAGAACCTCTTTTTCAATGGGAGAATTAAGTTGAAAGGTACTTTTTGCTAGTTAAACATTAAAAAAATGTAGAAATTATCTAATAATAGGTATGAAGGATGGATAGGACCTTTACATATATTAAGGACTAATTGATAAAGCTTCTACTAAAAGTTTGACCTGTCAATGTTTTTTCTATCATTCTGTCAGATAATTCTCAGCAACTACTTACTAATTATTGTGAATGTAAAAAAACTAATTATATATCAGGATGTGTTGAAACATGAAATATTGAAGTTAACTACATCAAGTTACTACTTCACTTATTCAGAGAGTGTATGAAAATCTGAATAGGTTTGAAACGTATATCGCTAACTTTTTTCTCTCAAGTATGGTACTTTGCATAATTTGTAAAAATTTTCAAAAAAGAAAAAAAACTAGTTAAAAGATTTGTGTAATAAGAAATTTTGATATTACTGAAATTCGACAGTAATTTTGAGATTATTAAACTTAAAAAAGATAGATAATGTTTCATTGAAATGAAAATCCATGGCTCATTATAATATATCTTTCCATTTTTTCTTTCATCACATTTATGTAACAACTATTACTAAATTAATTCAACGTTTTAAAGTTTGATTTTGACACGAACTGAAAAAATTCCTCCTTTAACTGAGTAAAATATTTTAAATCAGGACGCTTTTTTTTCGGAAATTATTTTATCTGCCTTGAAAACTTATTTAATTTCAAAAACAATCAATATTGTTTTATCATATCGCCGTTATTGTTTGACGTCAATGTGTTTTAATTAGTGACTATAGAAAAATTCAAATTGCTTACATTGAAGCCTTCCACATTACCATGCGTTCAGTTGTTTCTCATTTAATGAATAACATGCTTGATTAGCTAACTTTAACGAATAAATAATTGTGCTTCTAATAGTTGAATCATTTTCAATAGTCATAAAGAAATAACTGTGGCTTATTTCTCAGTCAAAAAACAATTATTCTGGTAATTTTAGGTGGAAAGATTAATATCAAAATGTTGCCCAGCTAATCAATCATGAAATTTCATTTCATTTCATATTCATGCATTTAAATTGTTCGTTAATTTACAGGAATGAAATGATAAATGAATACTACTGTAATGCCATTGGAAATGCGTCTGTTGCACAGATGCGAGGTCGCATTTGGCAAAAAAATGCAGTTATCCGATTGTTTGAGTAATTTAGCAGCATTGGTAGCATTTGAGAAAAAAGGAATTCAGCAATGCCCGGCGAATCTTTCATGTTTGTCATTTTTGTTTAGTAAAAAATTAGACATTTCAAATTGAAATTATATAATTTATCAAGTAAAAGCACTTTCTCTGTAATGAAAATTTAAAAAAAACGCAGTTTTATTATACGATGGCTGGCTTAAAATTATATTAATATTCCTGAAATATTATTTTATTAGAGACCTTTTTTAGTAATATCTCTCTCATCAAGCTTGGATCGAAAAAAAAAATGATGTTTTCATGAAAAATTTGCAAAATATATCAATAAATGTGGTAGTTCATCATTTTTATTATTTTGCAATTACTTTAACGTAGCGTTTGTTTATTTCCTCTTCATCGCATATTTTCCACTCAGGAAAGGAAAAAAAATTAAGAAATGAAATTTTAATTATAATTTAAATATTTCAAATCTTAGTGCCGCAATATATCCATAACAGTGGTTATGATAGTGCCTGCGGTCAAGTGGAAAGGCAAATTAATCAATTCGCGATGCCAATACTACAGTTATTATGTCTTTCTGGAAATATTCTAAATTTGCTCATATATCGATTACCTTACTTTCAAGGTAGCACATCGGTTCATTTTCTTAAAGTGAAGACTTATGCAAATTTGGTTTTTGTTGAATCAAGAGTTTTTGAGGTTAGTTCTTAAAGTTTTATAAAATGACATTTTCAGTAATTGAAATGTTAAAAAAAGAAAAAACTAACTTTTAGAATTTCAATTTTCCAAACTTTAATCATATAAAATTTTGGAAAATTCTACAGTTTTCGAATTCTTCAAATTTTTTTAAACATTTGAAACTAATATTTAAAAAAATGAATTTAAAATAATTTTGCAAGGTGATACATGCGTGGACTGTGCATGCAGATCCAGCATTTGAATCATTTTACTGGTACACAAAACCATACGTCATTGCGGCAGCTAGCATAAGCGGCACATTATCGACATGGTTCGTCATAGTATTTCACGTCTATTTTTTTGAAGAATTAAATTTAAATTTAAATTTAGGTAACGACAGATTGCATTTTATTATGCAACGACCATATCATCTCAAATTAATGCTAAGTAGCCAAATGATTTCAGTATTTTGAATTTGATCGTATCGACTTTATAATTCAGTTATTGATTATATGACAAAAATTCCTCGACTACGACTATGCAACATCTGCTTTATCAACATATCTGTGGAAAATAGCACATCAGCAATTCGAATTAATTTCAGGATGACATTAGTGATAACAATTGAAACAGTACTCTGTGTATTATTACCATTTCATTTTCGTCAAATTTGCACTAAACGAAGAAGTTTGATCATACTACTTGGCTTCTTGCTATGCAGCATTTTCTTGCATATACCATTTATATTCATTCAAACAGTTATCAGCAGCACGATATTGAAGGAACTGGATAGTCGACAACATAATAGGTTTTCCAAAAAATAAATTAATATTTTAATTAAATAAGTAATTTATTCCTATCCATTTCATATATCATTTTAATGAAATTTAAACTTTTATCAGATGTTATTGGATCACCAATCAGTATTTTATGCAAACATATAGGGGACCATTTTATGAATATGTACAAAAAGCATATTATTGGTTGCAAATAACACTCTCTATTCTTATCCCAACTATCGCCATGCTTGCATGCTCTGTATTAATTGTCATGCAATTTAGTTTCAAGGTAATTGATCTGATTTATTAACAGCAGCAATAATATATCATAAACTACGTCTACTTCAAATTAATCATCTATTTCCATTTCTCCAATATGATCTGGATGAAATTAAGATAAAATTGATGCATGCATGCAGTAATTGAATTAAATTTAAATAAAATCGTTTGCATGCATGCATGTAATTTTGATGCAAGCAAAATTATTAGACGAAATTTCAGCAACATGGCGAATCATTTAGTCAACGTCGAAAGTGCGTGATTAGAATGACCGTTGCAACAACACTATCACATCTTTTACTAGAAGGACCTGCATTGCTAACGTTTGCTGCTGTTGCAAGAAAAGGTTATCATTCAATTCAATATATGAGTTAGCATAAATTAACAACAAAAAGCGAATACTTTGTTTTTGAATTTAAGATATTAAAATTAATGTTTCTGATATTCAATTTGATCTAAAAAGTAAAATTGCGAAATTTAGTATTTCCAATTAAATCTAAAGTTGATGTTTTTAAAATACTTGAAATAATTTATGACAGGATTTGCGTTATTCGAAAATAAATTTTAAATATAAAAAAGATTTTTTTTTTTCTTATAGGTGCAGATAGTTCAGATCATGGCAATAATATTTGTATATTAGCACATGGTAACAACCTGTTATCAGTAATTAATGCTGCTACGCCATTCTTCGTATTTCTTGCATTCAACGAGCAGTTTCGTCGTATGTCATTAGTATTCATACGAGTTCACTTCGTACCCCGAAGATTTACGAAGAAAGCATCCGTATCACGACATAAGCTACAAGGTATTAGTTCCCCTGTAAAACTGGTAAACAACAACAATACCAGCACATTTCCAAGCAACTATACACATTTATAGAACAATTCTCCTAACCTTTCTTGAATGCGCCTTTTTTTTTTGTTTCTCCTTTTTACAAAATAGGGCACTATTTATTAGTAATTATGACTGGTTGCCTTTTAGTCCTTTTTTTCTTTTTCTTTTTCTTTTTCTTTTTTTTTTTTTTCAGATGTTGAAATTTCTACAACTTATAAATAAGAATTTTGTCACTTTGATGAAATAAATCCTTTTTCTGCTACTTTGATGACACCTGCTTCGCTAATATCACTTTAAAAAAAAAAAGTAAAAGCAAATATTAGATCAAAAATGATGATTAAAGAGGATTTCCTTATCATAACACATAATATACTGTAGTGATTATATGGAAAAAAAAAAAAGAAAAAAACTGCTTGCTAAAATAATTTCCTTAGTAATCAATATCATCCGATTATTTCATTCTTTGATATTTCGTTTGAATTATTGAATAGCAGTTTTTTTCTTAATGACTTCAATCTAACAGATTTAATAATTTGTTCATTTCTGCTTGTTTTTTATATTTGTTATATTGGTATAAATAGCTTTTCATCATGTTTATCACATCCAGTCACTCATTATTATCTTATATCTGATTCTTTTTTCACATTATTATAGCTAGCAAAAAAGCTAATTTCTGCAAAGCTGTTATTTATAGCTATCAGAAACACTAATTTACATTGCAGAGTCAATAGGTTCAATTTGTGCATTCAGATTCTTGGCATAAATCTAGCAAATACATTAAAGTCAAACCATAAATCTAGCAGATATATTGAGATTAAGTTGAAGAAAATTTTCATGGATATAACTAAAAAGAGCATTCAAATGCAAAAATCATTATGACATGAAAGAATAATCATGATTTAAGGCACTAGCTAAATAAATCAGATTACTTCATCATTATAAAGATCTCTGTTATCAATTATCAAGCGACCTCTGTTTCCAATTATCAACTTGTTATCAATATAAATCATTACAAATATATATGACAAAGCATAAAATCCATAATTCGATGCTTGCTTCTATACTTTCTCATGCTTCTGCTATTTCTTCTCTATTTTTTTAAATTCTCAACCTTTTATTTCTTCAAAATTCCCTCCAAATTTTGTAGTATAGAGATAATTCTTTAAAAAAAAAAAAGAAAAAAAAAAGAAAAAGAAAGAAAAAAAACACGAATTACTGTTAATCCGATAAAAATAATGAAAAAAAAATTTTTAAATGCTAGATAAGTAATTGGTAGACTAAGATGATAATGATATAATTGATGAAAAATGTTGAATCATTAAAATATATAATCCATAACAATTATATTGTTAAAATTGGATGATCAAAATATAGCAATATCTAGACAAAATTAATGATAAAACAGTCGTTCGATGGATTGTAGCTGATGAATTCATTACATTTGGTATAAAAATTATTTCAAGTTCATTACCGGCTTTTTAGAGTACCAAAAGTGTTTTTTTTTTTTTGACGAATTTATGTATAAAATTATTCTGTCATTCATATCCCTCTTACTAAATGAAGTTAGCATTGAAATGATACGCAATATAGATTGTCTGCACAGAACATTATGCAAAAATCATATTTAATAATATTTCAATGTTTTCTTGCTTAGAAATTTTAATAAAGCAACAAATTGCCCAGTGATATAGGTGACATTTGGTCATCTTTTCTGTTTAGAAATCTTTATAAGGCAAGAACTTGCCCGATAATACAAGTGACACTCGGTCACCTCCTTCATTTTTTTCACGCGCAACGGTTAAATTAAAATCAATTGCACTCATTATACCATCACCAAATTCTTCCACAATTAGCTCCTTAATCGTTGGTCCATATACTGCCATGATCTTAATATGTCATTAGAATTCAATTTTATCATATGATAATTTAATTTCTCTAATGTTACAAAATTCTTTTACTTCTGCTAGCATCCAGAAAACTTCGGTACAAAGTTTTCCACAATTCTGGTATAAAGACGATCCGTTAAACGCCTTCAGAACAATGATTAAATTTCGCACAAATCAACAACAGTGTAGTTGACATTTTCTCTCTCAATTTTTTCTAGCAGTAAAAAACATGGATGGAAAAAATTTTTTCGAAATAAATTTATGGATAAATAAGTAAGTATATTTTGATAGCAAAGATATGAATAACCTCATGTAATCGATAAAGAACTGGATCAGAGGGAATTCCTGGTGCACCTTTTTGAGGTACTGTTTGAAGCCATGAGAGAGCACTTTCTGGTAAATCAAATATTTCAGCAATTTTTTCCGCCTGTTGCTTTGACATGGCCATTTGACCTAAGCATGCTGCAGTTGTCCATTCTTTGCTTTTACCAATTTTCGCCGCTACTGATTTCCATGTAATTCCATTTTGGACTTTTGCAGACAAAATGTGATTTGTAACTTCTTGTCGAGATTTCATTGTTCCAACAGGTAAAATTCTGAAAAATATGACTCTTATAAAAAACAAGGAAAAAAAATTTCTAAACTGAAGTTTACGCTCAAGATTGTACCGATTTTGAATCACGCTTATCAAAAATTGCATCACTATTTTGAAATTTTTAAATTCTACTACTACTTGAAACTTTGCCATTTCTGTGTTATTTGATTCGAAATTCTCGATATTGATTTGAAAAATGAATTTTTAGATAAAGGTCACTTATGTTGACATGATCGCTTCAAAAAAAAAAGTAAATAAATACTTTTACACAATTGTAATAAACATGAATGTTTGAATAAATTATTATTTTTAAATAAATATCATTAAAAAAGGCGAAAAAATTAATTCAAGAAACGGAATACAGAAAAGTGATATATGAAATAATATCTAGTAAATAAACAACTGTACTGAAATCAAAACAAGTTACCCGGATCCTTCGAGAACATTTGCAATGCTTCGTCTCATTCTTCCACCAAACGTTTATGTGAGATTTTCTAAGAAAAACTAATAAACAAAGTAAAGATGATGAGAGGGAGTAAATAAAATTTTTCAAATGAGTCATTTATGAAGTAGATTGGAAAAAATTTGAAAGAAAGGGATTTTTGTGTAAAGCAAAAGCGAAATATGAAGACGAGAAGCTATGCTGATTGAAAACAAATGTTCATATGAGACTTTTTTTAATTGGAAATTTTGAAACGACGAAGTTAATGATACTGCAACAACTGATATATTGATACTGACAATGATAATATTAATGACAGCAAACAATGCGAAGTTATTGATGTTATTGTTGTTAGCGATCGAACTGGCAGCAGCAACAAGCTATAATCGATTACTTTATACTAACTTAGTTTTTTAAAGGAAAGAAACACTTTATTTTTTAAAAAAAAAAAGAAAAAAAAGGAGGAAGAACATTATTAATCATTTAATAGTATAATGAAAAAAATAGTTCTGCTTTAATCAGTTAATCTTATTCTGTTTTCATTTCAAAAAAGTAATGAAAAAAGCGATCAAAACAGTCATTACTTAGAGATTTGCAAGTAATGGATGGAATCCATTACTTGCAAATGAAGAAATAAATTTCATTTTTTTTTTTTCAAATAACAAATGAATCTCAAAAAACAAAACTATTTATTTATATCATATCATTGAGAAAAAAATCAAAATTACTTTTCTTAACTGAAGCTTAAATTTATCATTGACAAAGAAAAAAACAACCATTTCAAGATTTCTCATTATGCAGGTTTTGTTGCATGTATGTGTAAGATCAGTAGATGAAAAGTCAATAAGCAATATTTATCTTATTCAAAGAATAGTAATTGCATCATTAAAAATTGAAATAATGAAATATTCAGCAAATGATGAAGGTATGTTTTATTAATTGAAGATAACCTTTTTGGAAGGTCAAAATTTCGTAAATTCATTCGGACACGGCAATTTTGCGATGAATTCATACAACCAACATACTACAAAAATTTCATCATTTAATTGCTGATCGATTACTTCCTAAAATTTTTTCGAACAAATGCAAAAAAACTTCCTATCAACCCATTTTTGAAGACATTTGCTGTAAGGATAGATGGGACGGTAAGATATAATTAGATGCGTCAAATTTTCACTCTGTCTAGGTAATAATATCACAGTCAAGTATTGCTCAATTATTATTTTTCGACTTTTGAATTTTCAGTAAAATGCTACCGAATGTTTCGCTTTTTTGTTATCGCTTTAGCAATCATCGAATTCCACTACTCTTTCTGATTTTTTTCGGAAAATTGGACCTTATTGATTTTCATGTTTTGACAAAATTTTGTTTCAGTTTGCAAAAAATTAATTTTTAGATTCAAATGTAAACAACTGAACGGCTGATGAATGACTGATGAACAATTAAATAAAAGTAAACAAAAGTGAACAAAATTTTCTCAATGAATTAAAATTTTTTTAAATATCTAACTGGTATTGTTTTTTGATTTTATAATTGTATACAACAATAAGTTTTTACCTCTGCCACTACAAATATTCATATATTTATGTGCGACAAAACAAAACCTCGAATTTATTGCATGTACGTATGCATGTGTATGTACGTATGTATATGTGTATGTTATGTACGTGTATGTGTATGTCTGTATGTATGTGTGCGTCTGTCTGTCTGTTAGTTATGTCACATTAGTAATTATTAATGATAAAATCATATCTATCAAAATTTTAAAAGCTAAATAAGAAGATTACAAAAATAGATCTCAATTTATTTCAACCATTAAATGTTCTCATTCCAATTTATTCTGAATGAAAAATTATCGTAATATTCCTTCAATGCTAGATTTTTATCACTTTTCTTCATAATATTGGATGGGATAAATTTGGAATAAGCAAAAATTCTAAATCTGAAATGCAAAAATTCAAATATCCAGGAAATAACTGTTGACACTGCAATCCGGAAATGTTATCCGGAAATGCAAAATTCAACCAATAATTTCTGACCTCATTTCAACTGCTTATTTGAGATGCTTAGTTTTTTCATATCGGCACTATGCGGTATGTGGCATCTTTGTAGTGGATGAGCTGGAACCTTCACAGTCCCTACATCTAGCATACCTCTAGACAAGCTAGTCTATTGAATGTAATATTGCTCGATAACAGTGAATTCGGGTCCACCTTGCATCTTTCATGATTGTACGATGACCTTTCTCCCTTCCCCTTCTCTCAGGTGACACTGGTGACACTTCCTTATGAACCCTTTCACACTCGTTCATCACTGATGTTTGAAATGTTTATAGAGGTCATTATATCGATGAATTTTGCCTTTAGATATATATCTTTGTTCCATCATCTTCCAGTTTTTCATTATCATTTAAACGCTAGCAGACGTGAATAGAGTAACACGTGAGCTACGCAGAAAATGAACGTGTGGTAACGTTCGTAAACGTGTGATTGATTGACACCGTATAACATCGCATCGTATTTAGTTATAAGTTATTGATGTTGCAATCGTAATTAAGCAGTTATATTCAATAAAGTGAATGACTAGAGGAATTGTGAGACAAAATGTCGTCAAGATATTCTCAAACTTTGAATGAGTATGCCGTATCGCTTGCTTGAATAAAGCGTAGAGATTGAATGTGTGCTTATATGCCAAAGTTAACTGATGATATGCACTGTGCGGAATTGATGATATTGCATTATTTGACTCTTACGTTAGCCTGATTATGCATTATCGTAATAAACAAAAAGTCGTCGGTATTCATTAAGTAGTTACTATATTATGTTGCACATAGAATGTGCTTACAGTTGTAATATGTATATGCACAGTTTCCGGTGAGTTATTAGACTATTTTAACTACGTTTATTTTCAGATTCAATTTAATATCCATTAATGTTTATATAAGTATTATTTGCTCACTTGATTTATCATTACTACGTAGAGAAATCGTTCACTGCAGAACCGTCTTTTTCGAAAAAGGTTATTTCAAGTTGCTTTCAGAAATTAATGACTCTATGTAAATGTTAATGTTGGTTTGATATTATCATGAGTGTGCAGTGGAGCGAGTGACATAGTTTTCTGCAAGTGGTCGAACTAAAGCTCTATTCATTTTCAATGAAATGTGACTACATTGTCAATGTAGTCATTTTCGGCATATTATCGTCACTTTATTTTCAGAACATTACCGGTTTATCACTAATAGTTTACTCGTCGAAGAAAATTGAATTTATTGATTTTTCGTCCCTCTACTTTATTTTAATCGCTCAACATGTATGTATGGTTTGCGTTTGGTGCGCTTTTTGTATTTGCAAAAGCGGAGCAAGTCGATCCGCTCACTGATAAGGATCATTTCAAGGTTTTTCTTCCGGTTATGTTGTTTGTATACTCGCAGTTTGCGAAATTTAAGTTACACCTGAGCTGGTATCATTTCATTTTTTTTTTTTTTTTGATTTGATCTTCGAAGACATTATAATTTTAAGGCTGGCGGACATGACAGCAGATTTGACCATGAAGCCTTTCTCGGTAAAGATACTGCAGAATCAAAAGACGTCGTAAGCAAAGAACGCCTTGCGTAAGTGTTTGGTGGCCATTATTATCCCAGAAATTAAGTTTTCTTAAAGATTTCGTGTAATGTACCGCAAAGTGCAAATGTTCGCTGAACATTTTCTAGCGGAATACGACGCTATTTATATGACATTTACTTTGATCTGGTCAGACTGCCAATAATTTGTTTGTGTAGGAATTCCTTAGTTTATATGTAATTGCGTATTTATAACATGTTGTAGACATCAAATAGCATATTAAGCAGTGTCTAAAGCTACTAACAGATTCATGTAGCAAATGAAAGTCCAGTTCTTGAAATATGTTTTTCTTAAATTATTGCAGCAAATTTATGTTTAACACCAAGTTTTACAAACTTTAGCAAGTGGTGATGATGAGTTTGAATCAAGCTGAAGTTTTCAGAAAGTTAGTTGCGAAAATGGACGTAAATGGTGATGGCTTCTTGGAGGAAACTGAACTAAAGGATCACATTGATTTTATGCAAAAACGATATGTTAATAATGATGTTGATCGAACATGGAAAAATTATAATGCGGAAAAAATTAAGGATGGGAAAATCTCATGGAAAGATTACGTGTGAGTTGATGCTAGTCGTTTTCAGAATGCCTTCTCTTATTTGTTAGTTAGTGCTAAATAGAATAAAATGTTGAGATTTCAGAGAAATGGTTTATGGAACAGTGGGTGAAGGACAAGAGCTGAGTCCTGAATATCAAAAGATGATGGCACGTGATGAAAAAAGGTGGAAAAAGGCTGATTATGATTTGGATGAAATGATGGATCGAACTGAATATGGTTGTTTTATGCATCCTGAGGATTGCGATCACATGCGTGATATTGTTGTCCAGGTGATTAGAGAGTAACAAAACAGAATGTAAGATTAAATATTTTTTGCAAATGATGAAATGTACAAATCATATCAGTATGAAAGTTATTCAGATTATATCATTCTTGGAATGCTTTATTAACCCAAAAATATGTTGAGGTATTTTAAATTTTGTTATTTTTAGGAGACACTCGAAGACATTGATAAAAACAAAGATGGATATGTAGATCTTGATGAATATATCGGTAAGTCCATCACCAATCATGCGTAATGTTCATAGAAATAGCGGAATATGAAAAAGTGATTTCTTCTTACAACTTTTTTTCATACAAAGCTTCTTATAATTTTTTTTCATACAAAGCTAATTTTTGAGTGAGGGACAACTGTTTTCACAGCTTAGAGTTAACAAATTATCTCTGCATCGCATTTGCTTAACGTTGTAAATAGAGTAAAATGTTAATTTTTATCCTTACAGGTGACATGTACAGGCCGGAAGACTACCCAGAATTAAATGGCAAAGAACCGGAATGGGTTGCAAGTGAACGGGAAATGTTCAAAGAGCATAGGGACAAAAACGGTGACGGCAAACTAGATCAAGTATTATTAAAAACTATTCTCTTAAATTAGGAGCTTTGCATTCATTTTCTCTTCGCATAATCAGTTAGACATTGTTTTGCTACCTACATTTTAGGATGAAATGAGAGACTGGATAATGCCTATAGGTTTCGATCATGCCGACGCAGAAGCAAAACACTTAATTGGTATCGCTGATGAAGACAGAGTAAGTGCAGTATATGAGATGTCCCATTTATTTAATAATGTTTTCTCCTTTGAACACCATCCTTCCATTTCAACACTGTTTCGAGAATTGTGGAAATAAGATTGTAGTTCTACTCATCTTTCAAATGAAATAACTTATCACTTGACCAGATTAGATATATGAAGAAGATGAAAGTTTTAGAGTTCGTGAATGCTTGAAATGGCTCATTAACTTTACAAGTGTCGGAATCCTCATTTCGAAGAACGCAGTCTTTGAGTCTGTCATTTTTGCAGGATGGAAAGCTATCTCTAAAGGAGATTCTGGATCATTATGATACATTCGTTGGGTCGCAAGCAACTGATTACGGTGAGCAACTAAATAAACATGATCCTGCGGAACTTTAAATAGGTAATGAATATAACGATCAGTCCGGGACGTCCACGTTTTTTCAAGTTTAAATAACTGTGTGACTGATGTTATTTGCTACAGTGCTCTTCTGCTTAACTTAAGTGTGAAAATTCAATTCTATATACACTGCAGTGACTTATAATAAGCTAATAAAATGTATCGAAATACATTTATATAAGGCTTCTCGAAACCAAAAGAATTACGAGTGGAAAAATTATAAACATCTGGTCAATTTTCATCGTAGTGTTCATAATACTCTTTGCTTGCTGTTTTGTTACTCAGTTTGAGCTATTTGATACTTTGTTTTTCAGTTTAAACGAATGCTGCTGTTTTTAGACTTCTATATTTTGATATTACGTAATAAATTCAATTTATTATATGATAATCTAGCTTGTCATGTCAAAGTGAATTAAAATTTGATTATAACATGCATTCTCTCATGTAGAAGCAGAGAACCCGAAACCGGGAAGAAAAACCAAAGACTGGGAAGAGATGTAATATTTTCTGCCGGTTCAAATGAATCTGCTACATCTTTCCAAAATAGAAACAATATGTACATGAAAGTATTTGGAACAAAAATATCAATAAGATCATATCACATTCGCACGCATATCGCTGCCTCCGAAATTATATCAGTGCAACAGAACAACTACTATCATATACTGTAATCTAATAAAATGAACGATTTCGTAATTTCAAACGCAGCAGAAAAGTCAATTATACATGATATCCAAATCTTGAATCACAAATTTTTTGATCTCCCAAATGAGGTCTTCCAAAATTTCAAGATTAATATTTCGTAAATATTATTTGCATGAAATGCTAATAAAAATTTTCAGGAATATCTTAATTCGGAATTATACTATGGAAAGTCTCATCATTTTCATCTGCGGAGTCTTTTTTTTTTTTTTAATCCACCAATAATACTAGTTTCTATTACGTATTAGCCAATAATCCTAGTTTCTATTACGTATTATTTTAACATATGAGACATTACAAACACGACATATAAACGCAAAAATATCGAAAAGGAGAAAAGAAACTTTTAAAATATCAGCATGTTTGTGAGTAAGATTTGCACATTAGTGCAGTGGTCGTCGAATAACCACCCCAGCTACCACTTTTTGATGATGGGAATTGCTGAGAACCGTTGGATCCATCGCTAAGTTGTATCATCTGATGACCACATCCATGGTACACCATTGCTGGACGTACCAACTGTAATAATATCAATTTTAATAATGCACTACATGATAGGAATGTGGGTAGTCAGAAAAATGATTTGGAATAAACATTAAGAATGTTAACAATATACTCAAATAGATGACATTCAGAACAAACTTTTTACCTGCAAAGTATGTGAAAGAGCGGACAGTTCCTTACTCTCCAGAAGATCATACATTTTAGCAATAGAGTACATATGTGCCACAACTAAGCCATACTGAGACCGCAGATTCAAAGTGGCTAGCTGTTCCCAATGATTCGTGTATAGGTGTCCACAACTGTGCCAGAGTAGCCGTATTAGACGACGACAGTGATTCTCAAAATTATTCGAGAAAGCAGATCCTGAAAGAACATAACCATAAATATTACAAGAATTAGTAAAACTGAAAACAACTTTCAAATTAATATCAGGTCAAAAAATACTGCTTTCTTTTATTATTTACAAGTACAGGATGTTCATTAAAACGTCCTGTATTTGTAAATATATAGCAGTGTTCTACTATCAGATATTTTTTACAATAATATACTAGTGGACAGAATGGAAAAGCGAGAAGCTTAAAAATTATAAGCGACCGAAAATGAAACCCATTATTTCATCCCTCTTTTACAATTTTTTTTTTACCTCCTTTACAGATGTTATGATTTTGGCATATGACCTCTGCTACGTTAAAAAAATTTAATAATCTCGAAATTTTACCATATTTAGTTGGATAAAGTCGCTCATCTTTTGCGCTTTTTTCGCAGAATGATAATACACAATCGATGTATTGCATAGCAGAATATGGATGATGTTTCCTTCTTTCATCAATCCAGTGTGCTTTCCTGCATTTTTTTTTTTTTTTTTTTGCAGCAATTATTATATGAATTTATTAAAAATTTACTCTCCGTATATTTTTCAAACTGCAGAAAACAAAATCTGAAATGTTGTTTTGAAGATATTTATCACTAGACATCTCAACATTCTCTTCTTGAACTAATATTTCGATATTCTCTTTTTGAACTTTTTTGATAATAGATTTCATAAAACTTAAATATGGTGTCATATCTCTAACAGCTTTCTGATCGAGAATTATATCCTACAGACTAAAAATAATAAAAAGTAAACATTAGCAAAAGTGATTTGCAAGCAGAGCAATGTTACCAAAAGTAAATCAGAAACAATAGAAAGTACTAAGAAAATAGAAAGTACTAAGAAACAATTTCAAACTTAAAAACACGGTGCTGGATCTAAGCAAATGCAATTTGTCACATTATCGAAGAATGGCTTTCTCAGTTAATTATATCGAAGACTGACAAAAAAGTATAAGAAATAGAGCGAAACTTACGGAACACCTGGATAGGACATAATAGGGCAAGAGACTGGAGTGCATACTTCCGATATTGTTCCACATAAAGCATTTACATTCTCGAAAAGAGATAATGCTGAAATATGTTCTTGTTTAGTGAATTTTAGCATTAACGTTATAATTTCTTAGGCTTTAAATGTGTTTATAAGCTACAGCCATCCAAGCTTACGAAAATAATAAGCGCATAACCTACTGTGTGTAGCCAACCATTCATTTTTGTCCATTCCTTGAGGTAGTTTGGAAAGTCGCCTAATCATCTGAAAAAAAAAAAAAAGAATGAATTATTTGCCTGCTTTTTGCAAACTAATTCTGTTTGGCAATGCTGTGCTCATTGTTTCTATTTAAATAAATTCCACTTTACTATGCCGTATCTTGCACTTAGTTAAGCATATGTACTACATGTTCATCCAAAATACTTATGATTAAACTTAGAGAACTGATGGCTAAAATAATATCAAAATAGTGCAACAAAACAATATTTTTACTTCATCATCGAAAGAATCGCACACTCCCATTTCAGAGAGTGCTTTACGTTTACAATTTGGAGCATGGATGCATATGTTCGCATTCTTCCCTCCATTTGATGACATACGTCGTGTTGAACGGCATCTCTCATTCACACCTTTCCGCCGCGATCTCCTGAAAATGATTTGCACTAATCTGATTCTGTATTGAATTTTCCGAAAGATTATTCAAAATAATAATATCCTTTCATAAAATATGTAACCGAAAAACAATATAGCTTTCAAAATACACATACTTCAAACTAAAGAATTTGATTTACTCTCAGAATAAAAACATTTGATTTGTGCAATCAAACAAATACTTCTGTCATATATTTTACGGGATTTATGAGTTGAATGATTGAACAACAAGACTGATAATATATTAAGACAAAAATTATATCCGGACCAGTTAAGATTTATTTGATTCCCAAACTATTGAACAACAAATTCTGCAAAAATTAGCTCCAAACTGTGTAGGAGTGATTCAGAAAACAAGTAAAGAAAGATTGATTAGGTGTGATAAGATCATAAGATTAAATAACAAATACTAAATGATAAAAATTATTGACATCATTCGAGTAATGTATTTCTGGATATCAATAAAAAAGTTGTCATATGCAATTTTTGCGCTCTGTATAATAACACTACTAAGTTGTCATCTTGTGATGTACAATCTTAGTAACACACTAAGTTAAACTCAGAAAACAATAACAAAGAAAAGTGAACGTATAATTTTATGCATGCATTCATACTCTGTATATGAGCCAACAAATGATGGAATAAAATAAACAAAAATGAACTCACGTTGCAAATGACACGATATTAGAGAGGAATATTTTAGCAAGGCAACAACCATCCTCGCTAACATCTTTAGATGAATGTCTTGATAAGGTGCTTCGTTCTGCATGTGCTTGTGCCAATTTCACATTTTCAGCTGATACTCCACCGGACCCACTTCCACCAGCTCTTTCCGTATTCGAATATTTTTCAGTCAGTATCGACGTTACATCCATAGCTATACCTAATTAACAGGACATTCATTAACAGCACTTGACTACCACAAATTAGCTTTCCCATAATATGGTACTGCACATTCAATGACATTTTGTCCCACAAAAATTCCCGTCGTTCTCAGCTGGTATGATATCGTCTTTATATCAATTTATCATCCACTTCTGCATAATTGATCTGTGTTAATTATTGCATTTGATGCTCCCCTTTTTTTCGTAACAGGCACAACTTGTTCGGTTTCCTGACCTATGTTAAATGAAAAATGCGATGTATCAATATTTTTGAAAGTGCAACAATTTTTCGTCAGCAAAGCGCCAATTAATACAATTAAGCAAAACCGTATCACTTTCATGCAGTTTCATCCTTGTCAAATAAATTTTGAAGGGAATATTTAAAAAGGTGTATTCTGACATATTTATTTCACATCTTAATTGTATCGTTTTTCAAATTTTGTTCAGTTCTTTCGAAAAAGCTAGAAACATCCCTTGTAGGCGTCTTTCCATGTAGTCATGCTTTACACCATCATGCAAGCAGAAAAAGAGGTACAACCAGTTGCAGTAAGAAAAAATCGATATCCACATAAAAACCTCCCAATTTAAAAATTTGACCAAATTTATGGCGAAAGCATAAAGAGAAAACAAGCTCCAGCGAAAAAGGAAAGCTGAAGAATCAGAAGGTCCGCACCTGATATTTTCTAACCCTTTGTTTGAATAAGCATCAACATCGCAAACTTTTTCAAAAACATAAAAATTATCAATTGTCATACTCTTTATCTTCTTCATATCTGAATCTGAATGTGAACCAAATGAAATTCAGCAATTTCCAATTCTGGGACAACGTTACTACGAACAATCAGAAATGACCAGAGAAAAAGATAAACACTACGAAACTTTTATACCGACGTCAATCGAAAATGCAAATTTTCCGACACTTTTTTTAAAATACTAATTTAAAATACATCACAAAAATTTATCTTAGTTGGAACCATAAGTCAAGATATAAAGGGAATTAATTTTCAAAACAATCTGCCTAATACAAACTAATAAGAGACTGAATAGAACTCTTCTGTGATTTTCTACCTCTTGTTGAAATTTTATTTCCTTCAATTAATCAATCTGTCTGGAAAATAATAATCAGTGTAAACCAATGACACAAGATTCGATATCTCATTCTGATCACAAAGCAACAATGCATTTCATTATGCAGTAGTGAAACCAAGATACTACTGTCATATCCCTATATCCAAAGCATAATGAAAGCACGACATTATTGTCACTTATCATATATATATATATATATAATTATAATTATTCTGTTACTCTAATCATAAAGATTCAGAAAGAATTATGGATAATTGATGAGAAAACATAAAATGATCAACTACATTGATAATAATAAGAAAACCAAAGAAAACGGAAAATTTTGAATGCTCGTAAAGATTTAGATCGGGCTTCCACCATATTTCAGATTGTTTCTATAGTCCGACCATTCCCTAAAAGCTTCTAGATTTCCCTTTCACAGAACAAAATCGAGAATTTCTTGCAGTTATTGAATAACTTCCTATATTTTCATTTTAAAAAAGATGGAAAAATAACAAACAACGGAAAATTTAAAATACTATCCCGAAGAAGTTATATTAAAAATAAAGTTGCATCAGTCCTGTTCCCAATTTTTTAGCCAAAAAGCGATGAGAAATAACAAGCAGTCACTAATGTAGCTTATTTTTATAAAAGCAGTGAGAGATTGTTAAATGAATAGTGTGAAGTTGACTTTTAGTACAACATACTATGACATAAATATTTGTTGAATAAGTATGTCAACAAAGCTAACACAAGTCAAATATGAAAAAACTAAAATTAATGGGTACACCGATATGTTCCATAGCGAATAATTGTATAGTTAGCGAGAATGAAGTGAAATGGTCGTTTCTAATAATGAAAAAGAAATATTCCAATCGCCTTTCTCTCTAGATTCTTATTAATCATTCTTATAAAAGGGAATTAGCAAGAATCAAAAAAAATTTTGCCCGTAATGAGAGGAAATTATCAAATACATTTCATCCAAAACTAACGACTAATAGTAATACTATCGTCTCTATACCAACACTGACCTTAATAGTTGAATGAGAATGGAAGGAGGGGACTGTCATCAACGATCGTTCACCGGAGAATACACTTCACAA
This sequence comes from Onchocerca volvulus, assembly GCA_000499405.2. Taxonomy (NCBI): domain Eukaryota; kingdom Metazoa; phylum Nematoda; class Chromadorea; order Rhabditida; family Onchocercidae; genus Onchocerca; species Onchocerca volvulus. The sequence goes on along the minus strand of HG738138.1, from coordinate 10,502,945 downwards.
ACACAAGCACAAACATATATATATATATATATATATATATATATGCACAACCCAGCAAACCAATCCTTTGTCACTCTCAACTGGGAACAGTGAAATGTGAATTGTCAAATTGTCACATTTGCAACACACATCCGGTATTTGCCACATCAACCACGACACGCACGGCATCTACATGGTAAAAAATGGGACGTTGATTTCGTACTTTTGATGCTGTCTTAAATACAATGATTCAAAAGAGGTGCAGTGTGTCTAAAAAGATGGAAGTTTTGTCTAGCTATCATGCACTATTATTCCTTATCTGCTTTGTAAGATAACGAATTGAGCAATTCTTGTTCTTGTTATGTCTGGAAATTTGACAGTAAACCTAAATAATATTTAACCTTGTCTATTGCGATTACAAAGTGAACAAAACAATATTCCGCACTGAGCCCATCGACATGAGAAAGCGAAGTTATTCAGCTTCATTATTATTATCCATCTAACAAACGCCAAATACTAAATATACCCAAACTTTCACTAAATATACCCAAACTTTATTAAAATACAGGAAGTTCTTGATAAGTTATACAATTCTCAGTTTCATTCAAAAGTCTTTTTCGCATGTTATCTATATCATTTTATTTTAAAAACTCTCGAAAATTTTCAACTTGGTTTAAGTCGGTGTAATTTTTACCCATTACATAGTTAGTCCTAGTTGAAACTCATAGCGAATAATATTATTGATCGTATTTTTTTGATCCCATTAGAAACAAATTTATCAGCTCTAAGGATATCAGGTTGATGGGAAATCCAGCTAAACAGAAATATTAAGCTAAGGAAACATGCGACATTTTTTGCTGGAGAATCCTAAAAATCTTTGGATGAATGTCAGTACTTAGAGTTCTTTCTTGAAAGCAAGAATGAAGAAGGCAAGAAATGAAAATTGCGGTACTGGAAAAGAAAAGACAAAGGATAAATGAGGAAAAAAGTAAATCTAATTAATGAAATTATAGAGAAGTGGAAGAAAGCATCCAGCCAATATGTTTGATCTATAAATAAAGTACCCATAAATTTAAATAATCAATATTTTTTTACGAATGTCCATCCCCGTCAAAAGTTTGACATGAATCCAAAACAAAGGTCAAATTATAAATGGGCTAATTTACAAGACCGATAAATGCAGGATTGTAAGCAACTAATGTTATTAATGCAAACAACTTATTGCAATAAGCACGAATGAAATTTAACATCGTCCTTCAAAGAAGTAAACCGTTAAGCATCCTAACTGAAAATGTTGCGAGTCATTGGCTACAATTTAAAAAAAAAAAAAAAAAAAACGTCACAAATAACCTGCTTATTGCAATAAGTTGTTGATATCCATTAAAGATACGAACAAAAAATGTTTAAAAAAAAAAACAGTGTTAGAGAAATAAACAGCGGATGTGTTAATAAGCTGAAGATGATATCCAATTCTTCACAGTATGTCACAAATAACCTTAACATAGAATTGTTTATCGAATAATTTCTCATCAAGACTTACTTAGTTATCCATTCGACTGTATCACGAAGATAATCAGGAAGAAGCCGGTCAAGCCGGCTATTGATCTTGTTGGAAGCCAGTGTAAGTATCGGTATTGCCGAATTTGACCCTCAAAATAAATCCTGAATAATCAGCTGCAGCATTTGCTTGCAATCAGCGACCTCACCAATTTTCCGGTGAAGTCGATAAAATAATCTAAAAATACAGAGAAGTAAAGTGAACAAATCGAATTGAACGTCATTCTCCCAAGACGGAAAACAATGAAAGAAATTCTCGTAAAGACTATACCAACCGTATGAAATCCCGAATAAATCAGATACCGCGGAATAGCATTAAGACAAACTGCGAAAAGACATTAGCAGGATTCAAGATGGATGGAGAAGATCCGAGCCGTTCCATCGGTAATTTGCGGATAATGCTGCTATGCAATATCTATTTCTATGAACTGAGAAAGAACGTCAGCCGTTCTAAGCGAATCTTTCTCAGTCGTAAAGACGGTGACGATAAACACATGCCAAAATCGGAAAGACAATGTCGCCGGCCATTACCGGAGCCGTTAGATAATCTAAACGGAATGAATGGATTCGGATTTCCAATTCATGTATCCGGGATATTCGCGGTAGAACGATACTTGCGGGAATTATACTTCATTAAATGACATAAAATACTCTCAATGAACTTGTCTTTTACCGGTTTTTTTAAGGGAAAACATAACTCGAATATTAATAGTGCTTCGTAAGTTTTCCGAAGAGAAAATTTCGTGATTATTCTTTACCGGATTACTAAATTCCCTTATTGCTGATGTGCTCCGGAATTTCCCACAAAGCATCAATCGATATCTGTCCACTGCGATTTCTTCTCAACGACCATTGAAAGAACAAATTAGAGTGTGAAATGGTCATACGTAATATGAATAAAAAATAGAATGCGTTTGGAGTTTTCGATAATAAATTATTGGGAAATTTTATGAGATATAAGAAGGGATTGATCTCTTCAGGAATGAATTTTGTCAATAAACAAAAGACATTACTTCCAAGATAGCTATATTTTATTTTGCTTTGTTTTTTTATAGAACTGTTCATCAAAGTTATACTTTATTTATTTTTTCTCCTCTACAATAGTACTTCTATTCTAAATTATCAGGAATTGGTAGAAATAATTTCGATATTTTATATTACAAATTGATTTATTCCTTCTTCTTCATTGTTGTATTTTATTTTTGCGAAATTCTCATCATTTAATGGATTTCGAATAGAAATTTTGCAATATTTTCTTGTCATAAATGCTAATAAATGATTTGACGTTGATTATTTCTGAATAACATGCGAATACATTATGAAAAGAAAACAAAAATTCATGGGATATTTTGGTATGGCCGTGTTTGCATCTATATATGGGAGAAAATCGAAACATTGACTTGTAATCAGAAGTAGGAGTAGCTAGGCTAGAATTGCTTTGATGGATAAGCCTAGGCTGAGAGAAAGGAAAGGGAAGGTCCTAGGCCATTAGCTTCAAAGTTCTGACAATGTGAGTGAGTTGCTTTGAGGTTCTTTTGATCAATTTATGCGAATATATACTTCTCATGCTTGGAGCAGATTGAAGAAGTCTTTCATGGCACGCAAGTCATTCCCAATTCTCTTTCAAAGTGTATGCATTATAACGCTTTACTAGTATCTTAGTGTCTTTTTTCAATTTTATCAAAATAAGAATGTTTAGTTTAATCACCGTTAAACTATCTAGATCGGACGATATTTCAACCGTAATGTGACTTAGTTACTGATCTATTCATCCATATGGCTAATTAGCGAATGGATTAAATGAGAAGTAATTTGATGAGCTTTAAATGAGTTGAACTGAATCCAAATGTAGAGATGAATCAGTTTCATGGCTTCAGATTATTATTATTGCTTTAGCCATTTCACACTTATGTTTACAGTTTTATTTTATTGTTGAAATTCATTTTAGAAACTACTGCATACATTTCTTTTTAAAATGATTTTATCTGAAAAAGGGGAAAGAAGCACAAGAAACCGCTTAAAACAATGGAAACGGCAAATAAGGGAAAGACTGCAAGTGGTATTTTGTGAATGTGAGACTTTTTCTTTATCAATTTAGTCTAATTCTCTTCCATTACTTCTCAAATCCTCATTTAGCTATATTTTATTATGGACAAGTATTTTTTGTTTTTCAGTTGCTCAGCTTTTTCTGAAAATCTTTTACTTCCAAACGCAATTTTCCACAATAAACTTGCACATATTTCATGCGATATTTTGATATTCCATCTGAAGTATCTCTTCTTTTTTCCTTTTTTAAAAGTTATGTTTATATGAATAAAAGTTTGCTGATATTATTTAAATAAAGTCGAAATAAAATAAAATTCGTTGTTGAGTGTAGCAATTAAAATTATTGCAGAAATTAATTTTCTCCGAATTCAGATATAATCTAAACGATGGAGAATATTCGAGCATATGGTGCTGGCATGGCTGGTGGACAATTTCAACCGGATGTTTTCCTGAGAAAACCAGCTGTTATCTTGCGAATCTTTGCTTTGGTTCGTAGAATACATAAATTTTCTTTTTTTCTTTTTTTTTTTTTCTTTTTTTTTTGAAGAATATTTATCTAATTAAGTCAGAAATGGAAATATTAGCGAAATTTTTTGATTAGCCGATGGTACTTGTTCGAATGAAGGATGAAACTCCAGTGAAGGATGCTAACTTCTGTTCTGTTATCGTAATTGTCATAGATTTCTGCGATTAATGGATTCTGAAATCGTACATTTCGAGATCTGGAACATTGAAGAGATCTAGAAAAATGCGCATATCACGAGAGTTATTTAAGGTAGTTGGACTTGCACAATGGATCGCCATATCACGCGGTGGTTGGTATAAACCAGAAAATGGTGTCGAACAAATTTGCCTTTATGCCAATAATTCATCGATCTGTTCCTTTGGTTCAGCGATGGGTTTCTTTGCTGTCCTGAGTTCATTGGGTCTACTGTTTCTAGAAGCTAAATTCGAGAAGATTAGTTCAATTCCAACCAGAAAACGGGCTGTAACTACCGATATGATACTTTCGGGTTTGTTAATCTTGCAGCTTTGTTGTTTCCTCGGTCGCAAACTACTGGATCATTTTTTTTTGATGAATAAAATTTAGCTTAAAAAAAATATTAGATGCGATCATGAAGATTTATTTCTCGAATAAACTCGAATTTGATAGTTCTTCATTCAAAACCAACCGGGTGAACGAGATTCAATTCCTTCATTTTCAATGCCCTAAAACTTTTGATGTGAAATATTAATTCTTTAACAGTAACTATTGGTTCGGTAATTCACTCTTCTGATCAGTTTTTGACTGGATATTGAAGGCCTTTTCTATTCGTAATAATAAACAGAAATCCATGAAAAGCCTTAGATATCTAAACAACAAATGAATTAAAAATTTCTAAAAATTTTAGTATTTTTAAGGCCTAAAGTTTAAAACAGTTTAATATTTCAAAATACTTTTTTTTTTCTCAAATTTCAGATTGATCTGGAAAATACTAATCAAAAAGAATGAGTCATAATTTTCAGCATTGTTGGCATTCTTATTTCTGACAGCGTTTTTTTCATTATGGTCAAAGTATGGTGAAGTGGATATAAGTGAACCGTATAGCGGTGGTATGGCCAAAAGCGCCATCTTATTCGCGCTTCTGTCATTCGTTACTTGGGTAATTTTTCTAATTTTGTTTCACTGAACAGTAGCTTGTAGTCATTGGTTTTATCGCATTATTAAAAATATAGAGGATTTTTGGTTTAATGTGAAATCGGACTTCAGTGGGTTGAAGAAAATACCAATTTGAATTTTATTTTTATTTCTTGCAAACTTTCCGGTATGTTAGCAAATTTTTTTTTTTTTCATTATTCAATACCGTAAATAGTTGATTTTTTTTACTAGGAAAATTGTTATTAAAATTTCATTGATTCTAGGGAGCATCTGCGTTTTTGGCATGGCGACGATATGAAGAAGGTACGATAACAAATTTCGTACCATCTTACGAACAGAATTTCGCAAGTGGTATACAAACTGGACCAGATTACAGCTATGGAGGAGAAAGCGAAATCGGCGCTACTGGCTAGTTTATTTTAATAAATGGATTATTCGAAGCACAATATTAAAATTAAAATAAAAGTTAGGAAGGATAATAGAAAAGGAAAATTTGAAATTGTATTATGAAAAAAATATGATGTGTAGTCGAGAAACTGGCATTTATTACTATTTTCTCAAACATTTCAAGTTATGGTCATTCAACCGTCTTGAATAATTGTTTGATATGTTCTCATAAATAATTGATGTTAAAATGAGATAAACTCTATTTTATCTTGAAAAATATAAAATTTAGAATATTTCAGGACATAGTGACAGAGGCACATATCAAAATGCTCCATTTACAGCAATCAATACAGCGGAATCCCCAGTGGACATTACAAAAAGTTATCAAGGATATTAGCTAATTTTTTTCTCTTTTTTTTCTTTTTTTTTTTTTCAGTAGATCAAAAAATGTACTATTTCATAGCTCAAATATGTACACGCGTTTTACCAGCATCCGACATATTTTTTTTTTTTTTTTTTGAAATTGTGCCTTATAATTGAAACAGACCAGTAATTACTCTCAATCTAATCGAAGAAAAATTACTAATTTATTGAAATTTTAGTTTAGGAGAAAAGCTATGGAAACTTGCAGTAAAAAAAAGAAATTATTGGAATTAAAATAGCAAATTTTGGTCTTTTTGTAATTACTTTTTCGGATTACTTACACATAATTTTTATTACAATAAAAAAAAATGATTATCTCCAATCTTTACTAATACACACAGATAATTAATCCTGAAAAAGTCAAATTCTAAATCTTTGGTGGTCTGTGATTTGATATACAGTAGTATCATTGCTTTTCAAAGATTCAATATGTATGCTTTGCAAATCACATGTTTCGTTCAAAAATTAATCTTGCTTTACTTATTGTAAATTAAATTAAGCAATTTGTATGATTAGTTTTATGAATTTTAGCTCATCTTTTAGGGAATTCCTTAGAGAATGCAGATTTGTATTTATAATAACATGCAGTTTAAATTAATTTAATATTTCTACTATAACCATTTACGCCAGGCTTTTCCATCCAAACGATGTCCCATAATTCTAATAATTTTTTTACATTATCTGATCTTTTGGCGAACAAAAAGAGTATAATTATCTATAGAATCTCGAGAGGAATGAAGCATTTAAGAAATTAAAATCATTTATATGATTAAGATGTTAAATTTCCTGCTACCTGGAAGAAAAAAGTGAAAAAAAAAATGCTATCAACTGATTAAATCAATGCCACCTACGTCTTGGCATCAGTTGTTTACAAAAAACATCAGACAAAAGAACGGAAAAAAAAGCGAAAAAAAAAGTGTTCTAATTAACAGCTATTTTTTCTCATCATATCAATGATTCTTGTAATGATCTCATATTTTTTAACTTATTGCTTCAAATTCGTAATGTGATGTGAAATGTGCTTTTATTTCCAAATGATAAGTAGAATTATGAATTATGCTAATTATGTTGCAAGATAATTTAATTAGATTGGAAAAGCATTAGATTATGAAAATGTAAATATTGGAAATGAAAAACTTACAAAAAAGTGAATTAATTTATGTAAGAAAATTTCGTGATACTGAGTAAAACGAAAGGTTTAGCTGCAACGAATTTTTTGTTAGAATTATATCATTTTAACAATTTGCCCATTTGCTATTTTGTTCATTTGATGGATCCCAAAAGGTATTGCTAATCTTATCTTTTCCATTTTTCCCCGCTTTCTTCCATCCACAATTTATCATTTCCGTCTATTCTCCTCTCATTATAGCAATATAAGAAAAACAAGAGAAAAAAAAAAAAAAAAAAAAGAAAGAAAGCTAACCTATAAAAATGATTCTGATACACTGTTGATCATTGCATGGTGCAAAAATTATTTGTCATTTTTCTTTAAATTTTTATTCGTTGTATTATTGATTGTCTTTCGGCAATCGAAACGACATCACCGGATATTCTATCCAATGCATTGATTGCTAATATTGCATTTGCAAAATCAAGATAGTCAAATATGCTTCTGGAAGGAAATTTATGATGATAACCATTTGTTTTTATCTATCTGTTGGTTAGATGTTTGATAGTTTCGGAAACTAAACTTTGCCAGGATTGATTGATAATGAAGAAAAAATAAAGTGAAATGTTATGCTATTTCGTTGAATTTTTGAAATCAAAAATTCGCTCGATTTAAATTGATAAGGATCATTTCTAGCTTTTTAATAAAATAACAAGAACTCATTCTTACACAGATCCATTAGATTCAATTCCATTCGAACTTCTCATGAAGTCCATGTTCGAATTTTCTGTACTGCTCGAAGACGAAAACGGAGAAGAATCAAATTCGGCAATTTTAAATTTTCAATTTCCGGAGAGACGAGAAATAAATGTGTTCCAATAATTTCATTACGCTATTTATCGCCTAATTTCATTTAATTTTCTTTTTTTAAGGATTAATTTTAATAGGCACTGTGCATTGTGAATCTTCATTCATCTATTATTTAATGAAAAGATCACTTTAAAGTATAAACTAAACTTTTTATGAATCCAAGCGATTAGATTATCAAATTTCAGTGATTATTATTTATGTTAATCGAAAACTCTACTATATATAATGCAAAACTTAGGTGTTTGACATTTTTTGGTATTGCAGCAAGCGCTTTTGCTTACATACAATTCGTTCACATGCAGCTGCAAACTGAACATTAGTATTGTAAAGTAAGTCATAAATAATTATTCATTGGTTGTCAGTACGATAGGCGATCGTGTTCTCAATTGAACTACCGTATCTTCATTATTCTGGATCTACAATAATTAGTGCTGACAAGCATAGCATATGTTGAATCGTGTATTGAGGAAATCATTATCATTAACTTTTTTTCCGTTTTTTTCAGTTTATAATATCTTAATTCAATATTAGTTGATATTATAATTGATAATATTTTTTGATAATATTGCTGTTAATTTATTATGTAGAACTTCTGCGGTTTTTTTTCATAGATAGTGCATGATTGGTTGCTCGTAATAAAAATGCATGAAGATAGTAACATCAGTGGAAAGCACATATTTGAACTAATGAATTATCATTAAGATCAATTGCTTATTGAAAGAAGGAATTCTACAGTAACCAAAGCTAGATTATTTTAAGAAGTAAAAAAGAAGTCGATATTTTTTTTGTTCATTTTACCTAGCTTAATTCAATTTTAATACTGAATTTAATAAAATAAAATACATACTCCAAGCATTTTTAAATTTGTATGAAAAATAACTCTTCTTTTTCATTTTTGTCTTTTTGATCACTCACCCACGTCTAACATATTTCTTAATGTAAAATTCGGCAGTGAATTAAACTTTCAAAAATATCATTTACTCTCAAAGAATATCACTTATTTATATTCATATTACAGTAATGAAAAATAAAAATTTTGGCTTTAGAATCGATTATTGGAGCTTTTTGAACGTTTTTCTGAAAGGAGTTGAAAGCAAAAGCGAGACGGAAATTTTGCTGAAGAAGCACTCAATAGAAGTGATGGTGTTGCAGTGTACAAGTTGATTTGAATATTTGATGAAAAGTAAAATTTGAAACGATGATTTAAACGAGAGCAAAGTTATTTTATCATACCCGGGAAAAATTATGGTTGTGCTATTTTTTATCAGGTTTGAATGTGGACGTGGATCACCGGATCCAGCTGGGTCAAAAGGTCACGACGGGTAAAATGATGAGGATAGATTACCAGGAAAGAATGGAGTGCCGGGAATTGATGGTGATTTGACTGTGGTCAAAGAAACTAATTTCTGCTTTGAGTGCCCAGAAAGCTTGGTATTTGAAAGCATTTTGTAACACTTTTGAACAAATTGCCTTCTTCCGCATTTATTGCTCATATAATATATTTAGTTGCTGGACCTCCAGGATCTGCAGGTACCAAAGGTCCACTGGTATATTTGGTATACCAATGGTATGGTGGTAGAGGAGATTTGCTGGGAATTCCCTGATCCCCTGGACCTCTATCGAGTTCTAAATATGCATTTTTTTTTTTTTTTTTTTTTTTTTTTTTTTTTAAAAAATTTTTTTTTTTTTTTTTTTTTTTTTTTTTTTTCTATGAATGAATCATTTTTCAGAAAAACGAAAATCATTCTTTCTGTTCAAACTAATAATTTCAGAATCCGCCAGAAGAAGACCGAAAGGACAACTAGGTGCTGCTGGACAAATTGTTAGGCAACTTGGACTATCAGAACTTCTCAGAATACTGGGTAAAACTACAATCTTTACATATCTTGTAATCCTTTTTGTCATATCTTATGCTGAGAATCAAGACAAGTTTGAAATAACGAATACAACCCATGTTTTCAGTTTATTTATTCTTGTTGAAACAATTTTGAAAATTTCTTCAAATACAATTCAAAATTACTGAAAAATGACTTATTTTGACTTCAGTCTAACTGTGAAGAATGGAATACTACGGTATGACATGGCACTATCAGGATCATAAGGTCCAGCGGGTGTTCTAGGAGTCTAAGGTCTGCCCTACATAACAGGTTAAACTATTTTTCATATCTGTTAAATTTTTTACTAAGCATTTTAGACTATAATTGTATTCATAATGCAATAACCGATTAGAATTTACGGAAACAGATTGTCTATTGGTTCAATTTATAGGTAAGCACGATCCACCAGGAGATCCTGGTATTCCAGGCACCGAAGATCGTCCTGGACTCTCTGGAGAGCAAAGTATTCTCGGCGAACGTGGACCAAGTGAAGTATGTGACCGTTGTCCAGTTCCAAGTGCAGCTCCAAGATATTAATAAAATGACATGAAAATTCAATCTGTTTGCACTGAACTTTTATTAAAATACGTAATTTATTTCTGATGGATCGAATGAATATCTTGGACAACATTATTTGAATAAAAACTTGTTTGATATAATGTTAAATTCGTCAAACAATAAAATGGGCAAAATAACACAGCGTATTTTTTAACTCACAATAAGTATTGGTTACTGCTTTATCTAAGTTCTCAAACAGATCATCGTCAAGAATAAATAGGAGAGACTTTTAACTGATTCTTCTATCAGTATTATTTCGTTTAGCAAAGTAGTACCAGCCAACAATAAACTCTCTCTCTGATTATAAAAAGTTTAAGCTATTTGCATCAAAAAGATGTTTGATTGATGATAAATGAGTAATTTACGGAATAATCAAAATAAGCAAATGAGACATATTATCGTATTATATTTATAATTATGAATCTGTAAAAAAACCAAGAAGCATAATATTAGTGATAAGATTTCCTTTTTTTTTTACATGCTAATTCAAGATGAAAATTTTCAGGTAAACATAAAATGTAAGCAAAAACTCGTTCACAGAGAGTAATAGCTGTTATTTGGTATACTGTGCTGCTAAAAAAAAAATAAAAATAAAAAAAAGAAAATTGAATTTCACTTCGTTTTATGGCAAAAAAAAACATACAAATAAAAGAAATAGTTTAAGGAAAAAGTTGTTCGTTATTTCTTTTTTAAAATAACTTATTTGAAAAGTTTTTAAGATTTTCAAACTAGTATGAATTAAATCGATCGATGAAAAATCGTAAATAACATTTCTTTTGCTGACAATTCTTAAAAAAATCAACTTGAATACATTCAATTAGCGATTGAAAACTGTTCACAGTAATTTATATGTTTCAAGAACTTCAAGTAATTAGGATGACACTGCCACGTATCAATGATTTAAGAAATCGGAACTTGCAACACGTGGGTTGCATGGAAATGATATAGTCGTATAGAGCGTGTAATTTTGATACATTTCGGAGAAATCTTTAAAATAAAATTGGCGAACTTTGAACTTCTCAAAATTACCATACAGGAAAAAAGTAAAGAAAAAAAGCGATAAATGTGAATTGCTGGAAAGATGACGAAGAAGATCGTGTAAGCTTGGATAATTTGATTTTCGAGGTTGTTTTTACCGCTATAGTAACAGTATCACCAATTCCAGCTTCATTCTCCGCCGCAAATCTGAATATATAAGTTGTTCCTTGACGTAATCCACCAACTTCATATAATCCATCTTTACCTACAAATTATGAAATTTCAATAGATGAACTATGGTATCACGTATAACACACATTATGTTGTACCATTTATTTGGATTAATTATATTTTTTCTGTTATTTTAATAAAAATATAACTTTAATGAGACAACATTTTTGCATTGATGAGAAAAACTTTTGCAGCAAAAAAAGAAAAACAATTAACTTACTTAAATGTACATCCATTTTGATAGCATAGGTAAACCAGACACGATTATTTCCTCTAGTTTGATCACGACTCTGAAATTAGTCACTGGTTCACGGTCTGAAAAATTTTCCTAATCTTTTTTTTTTTTTTTTTAAGGAAACAATAAAAATTGACGAAATGTTGCAGATATTCACACATCATTCGACGGAAACAGAAAAGCAAGAATTAAAAATTCATAAAATTCAATTGACCGAAGAAACAAATTACATACTTGATCCAGAATGGATTTCTTAATATATTCTATAATATAACGTCGTATTGGTAATTGTTCGCCAAATCCTTCTTCAATTTTCCATATCACATAAGTCATCCCAACATTTTGCAGTGAAACGTGAACTTCACCAGGTGGAGCTATAAAAGAAGATTTTGCTCAGAAATTAACACTTTCCAAATTACATAAGTCATCCGAACATTCTGTAGCAAAACGTGAATTTCATTAGGTGAAGATGTGACGTAAAATTTTTTTCTAGAAATTACAATGAAATTTCTCCAACTGAAATGCGTCAACAAAACAAAAAATTCCATACTTGCTTCTTTAACTGCGATTGTTTGTTGCGATTTGGACTTTCCATTACTTACTTCGCATCGGTATTCCCCCAAATCATATTCCGTTGGCGATAAAATCTTCATTTGATGTAAATTAATAAATTAATAAAAAGTGGAGAATCTTCGAGTTAAATAATTAGTATCATAACAAAAGGGCAAGAAAATCGATATGTCGAGAAATAAAGAATGACCCTTCAATTTTACAAAAAATTGCTTTGGAAATATTTAAAAGAGCATTAGATGTCGCAGAAAAGTACAACAATCGGTGTATTGTTATAAAAGTTAAATTAAAATAATTTAGAAAATCTAGAAATGAAGTTACCTTGAGACAACTACTTTGATTTAAAGCATCAATCAAAATAACATGATTGCTATCGTTGCAGAGTTCATTACTACCTCTCAAATATCGAAAATGCGTAGCAGGTGGATTCGACCGGGTCACATTACAACAAATTTGAGCTAAATGATCCAAAACAATAAAACGTTCCACAAACGATTTGCTGAATTTCGGTGACGCTAAAATTATTCATAAAATTATTGAACTTTTTTTTGTATTTTATACTGAGATAGTTGCATTTCTTTTGACCTGATGGTTAAAAGAAAATATTTAAAACCTTTTTCTGATCAAAGTTTTGTTTCAAATATAATTTCAAAGCTAAAATGCTATCATTCTTAGAGAGCGGCGTCATTTTTCTTTTGTGTTCTACCTTTATAAGACGAAAAATAATTATGACGTAGGAGGCGTTTCTTTCATTCTTTCTGATTTCAAAAATAATTGAGAAAAAGTATCAAACAGATACACCAAACATCCAATCGAATTTCGTGTTCTTCAACAACTGTTGCACTGTATTGCTCGAATTCCTGAACTGATAAGCATTTGATGATTGTCTCTTGGTATTCATTCGTAAGCTTTTTAACAGTTACTTCTGATCCAGCCGTGACGAATAAAGTCTCTACAAATATGAATATCGAAGAAATTAGAATTACATTCAAACTTATTCTGCTTCATTTTAAATTACCTGAATTAACTGATGTTAATACTTTCAATTTAGAAAACAATATATAACAGTTTGAAATATGCGATGCAATAATAAAAATTGACCAGTCACTATTTTTTATTTGATTTTAATCATATAAAAATTATAACTCTTTCATTAACGAGTCTCACTAATCATTGATTACATCACTTTTAGAGTATAATCGTTCAATATTAAATTTCTTCCAAATCTTTTGCACTCTTCAGGAATGTTCTATTATCATAATTCATGGAATGATAGTACAACGAGTTGCGAAGCAACTTTGAAATAAATCTGAGTAATTTTTGTTTTCTACTTGCATCATCTTTCTGCCAAAATTTTGAGATCTTGTCTCTGATTATAAAATTCGCCGGCATGGCCAAATGCTTGTCATAAGTTCAAGACATTTGTGCAAAAAGAATCTGAATTAATCACCCTACTTCATGAACACAAAAATTTTCGAATATTACTTGATTTAATTTAATGCCAAGATTCACTTCGTACTAGCAAAAATTATAATAGGATGAAGTCAAAGTAAACCATCAAGCGGCAATCCTTTGTGATTCGTAATATGTGTTTCAGGTTGTGGATTTCCAGTGGATCCACAATCAATGGTTAATGATTCGCCAAGCATTCCTCCAACAATATCATTACTTTCTTTCCAACGAATTTCATCTGGAAACATTTATCTTTTATTTTACAGACAGAACATTTTCCATCCTTTTGATATTGTTTAATACAATTAATTCGATCTTCTTTTTCTTTGCATTTCAAATTGGAAATTTAATACCAACGACAATGAGTTCCACTTTCCAGTCGGCCGACATCCTTTTGGAATTCCTGGCAACACATCTGTAGAATCCGGTATCACGTTTTGCAATTTGGGTGAATACCAATGATAATTTTTTGTACATTGAATCATGCTCTCGTAATTTTACAGTAAATAAGCTAGAAAAATATAAGAAATTAAGAATCTATAGCTCAAGTTAAACATAAAATAAGGTGAATAATTATCTAATTTATAAATTAAAACGTTAGCAGTAATTTCTTACCCAGTACTTTTAAGCAATATTTTGCCGACGAGTGTAATGAAACAGTTCAGCCCAAACTTATCAGATAACAGAAAGATATGAATCGAAGCAAAATAATAAAATTTCACCTCATATCAGTGCGTTAAATTATGTTTATTGATTAAGTAATGCTTTGAATTGTTGAAGTAATTTAATATCTTATCAAGGTGCATCACAATTTATTACTGAATTTGCGAAAATGCTTTACAGTTAAAACGATGTTACTACCTGTTAGAAGATTCGCCGTCTATTTTACGACCGAATTCATTCCTCCATGTAAGATGCATGCAATTTATAGAAGTCTGCTGGCATATGCAAGAAATGCGAAATTTGCGATCAACTCGAACCACATATCGACTATTATTAAGTGGTGGTGGCTCAAGACGTAATAAATTTGAACATTTAACCCCCGTTACCAAACCTTAATTAATTATGAAGGAATTAGAATTTGAAATCTAAATCGCAGTTATAATCTTAAAAAATTTTTTTTCATACCGCTTTCATATTTGCATTCAAGGAATTTTTTAAAATTGAATCTCAACTTTTACTAGAATGATAATATTAATGATAATAATAGTGTTATTACTCAAAAGATATGCTAAATTTAAACAAATAAGCTCCCGAATAATTGATCGTAAAAAGCGTATTCATTCCACATAATTTTCGTAATTTTCGACTCTAATTCAATTTTTGAATTCTAAGTTTCTTTTTTTTTTGTTTTTTCTTTTGGTATTTCTTGTAAAAATTTTATACGCATTGTATTGATGAATTATTTACTTCATAGCTGAAAGATGACGAAATGATTTTTTTTCTTTTTTTTTTTTTTAATGAAATTTAACTTTGTCACAAGCATTCATTTCCATTTGGACTTCAAAAATTTTTTTTTCGCCTTAAAAAAAGAATATAACATGACAGCTATGTAATTCACAACTTTTTGGCTCTTAAGTGAAGGAATTCAGTTTTCAGGAATTTTTTATACAAAAAGCTAACAAAAATGCTTTGCTCTTATTTGTGTTTCTATGCTCATAAGCTCAATTTTTTTCTTTTCTTTTTTTTTTGAAGAAAAGATTCTTTTTAGATATTATTATTTTAGATATCTCAAATGGAAAATAGCAATTGTGAGAGAGGAGAGTTAAGAAAAAGAAGGGTAGATGTTTGAAAGATAAATAGACGCATTTATTAAAGCAATCCTAAAGGGACCAAGAAATACACGGATTTTTATAGAAGAATAAGCAAAGTTTGGTGAAATCTGAATTAAAATTTTATCTTTTGCACTTTTTTATTTCCTTGAAAATAGAGGAAGTATTTGATTCTATATTTTAGCATATGGCCTGATTAAATTGTAATTAAATATTTCATTTATTTTAATCATTAGATATGATCGTTTCTCACACATATATATATATATATATATATATATATATTTTTTTTTGAAAGACTAGTCTGTAGTAATAAGTAATTTAGTTTAAAGGAAAAAAAAAGAGAATTAAAATGAGTGATTGTATCTTGCAAAGATACAAAATGAATGTTTAACTGAAAATTATTGCATCATTTCAAAATGAATTGTAAAGAAGAATGATTTTATAAAAGTAAAATGCAATAGATGAAAATGTAAGAATATTTGTAAAAAAAAAAGAATGATAACAAATTTAAAGAAAAGAAAAACAAGGAAATAAAAAAGCAAAAAATCTGGAAGATAAAGATTAAAGGATATTAGTAGTAATCGGGAAAATATTATTTATATGTATATTTATTTTGAATAACTTGCATCATTTATTCATGCTTATCTCATTTAGGTTACTAATTATTAACTTGAAGTTTGTTCATATTTGATTTTCTTTTTTTTTGAAAAAACTTTATGCTTACAAAAAAATTTTCAAAAATTTGTAACGAAAAAAAAAAAGAAAAAACTGCTCAAGTTATAACTCTTTTATCTAAAAAAAAAAAAAAAAAAAAAAAAAAAAGAAGTTAAAAGGAGAAAAAATTAAAAAGTTAACATACCAGCAAGAAGAGTAAAAGCAATCAGTGTGCTGGTAATGATAATATGATATCAATGAAAGCGCTAAAGCTAATTTCTGTGATTGACAAGGACGAACTGAATGACACGAATGATTGAAAGCAACTTGAATCATAGCATATTGACTAAAAAAGAAAATGACACACACAGAAGGAGTGAAAAGGACTGAAAAAGGCTTAGCCAAGCGTCACGCCTTTTCCCTAGTCTGCCTTAAAATACCATTGAATTCAACCATTCATACATCTCAGCGGGATCAGCTTGGTCTCTTTTAACGAGCCTTGAAATCTATGCTCTGCTCTATTCTTGGCTAAACATGCAATATTTCCTTCCGTTATTGTTGTTGTTTCGTTGTTGGCTGTCAACTGCTCCAAATCGATCCCAACAAAATAGCAATAATCAATGTGCTATCAAATTTAACAAAAAAGAAAAATATTTCGAAAAAAATTACCGAAGATAAAAAAAAAAAAAAAAAGAAAAGTTTAAACGGAAAAAAAAAGTTAAAGAGAAGCTGCTATACATAGAATGATATCGATCACATTTGAAATACAAATTTATTACCATAATAGCAACCACAAGTTGTACGATCAGTAAAATACTACAGATTAACATTTCCAGAATTTTTATTGATCGATTTTGGATTCATCAGTCTTATTGGAATCTTTGATTATCATATAATTGAAGTTAAAGTTTCGGAATGGCATTGATTCTAATCCGAAATGGATAATTTGACACGAATAATCATTTATCAATTGATATGTTCAATTTTTAGTATTTTTGCCTTTACATTTACTTTTGACAGTATCAATCTCATGCTTCTTAATTTTCTTGATAAGAGTGACTACGTCATAATTCAGTTAAGTATTATTGTTCCTGTTAAACTTTTCATTAAATTTTTTAATTTCATATAGAATAGGCGAGGGGATGAGATGTCTCGAGAATAATTTGAAGGTATGAACCAAGATGATGACATTTAGATGAAAGTTGCTCTTAAATGAACTGATGTAAATGAATTTTAACAAGGGTAACAACGAAGGAGTAGGAGGAAGAAGGAAAGGAGAAAGGGGTGATTCGATGAGGGACAGAAGGATGACTAAAAGAGATGCGAAATGATTATTGCTGTGTTTGAGAATTAAAACTTCTCAAACCGTTTGCATTGTAAAACATTCCATACATTCCCGAAATAGCTCGGTCAGCGTTGGCATTTTGGAAGGGGAGGGTTATTCAGTGGCATCATCCCGTCCCCATTTTTTGAGAGGGACTAGCTCCTAATCGACCGACAACCGCGGTATCAACATTACTGTTTATGGTAATCATTTTTCAACAACCGGAATAGCAACAGAATATGCGAAATCCGAAATTGTTGATAGTTCTTTTGGATGCCGCATTAGTTATGGAATGTTTTTCATTTCTTCATAACGCTTGGCTGTTTACAACTTCCACAACTTCGAAACCAGAGTGTTCAATTTACAACGACGAGCAGTTGCATATTATCATGGATCGTGTTTGTGAAATTTGTCATGAAATGTATTCACATCAATATCCGAATACAAGGGCTGATTGCAGGTTTGGAATGCAAAAGATTTTTGCCTCTTTTACACTTTTTTTTAATTAAGAAAAAAAAAGAGTTAGAGAAATGTTTTGAAGCATTTGTCAAAAGTGAATATTTAGAAATGATCGATTTCAATTAAAATAATATACAAACAAGACCGAAATTTGAAATAATATTTTCAGGTCAGACTGTTTTCGAAGCAAACATTTTCAGTCATGTTTGGAGCATTTTCGACCTATGATTCCACATGGTTAAAGCTTATGCTTCAGCTAGGCGCTGAAAACACGACAAAAGTACTGCCAACGTCATTTTTGTAATGGTTTTCATCGATCCACAAATCTTTTTGGAAAAGTATCCAAGAGCTTGAAAATCAATCGATAGGCTTGTTTTTAGGTATGGGTATGTCTAACTCAGTAATATGGAATGACTATTTACTTTGCTATCATACCTGTTTCTTAAATGCCAAATTAAGCTCCACTTTTCTCATTCAAAAAAAGAAAAGAAAAAAGAAAATGAATTCTATGTAAAGAACGAATCATCAATTCAATTTTGAAAGCTTTTGTCCACAAGTAATTCAAATATTTAGGATATTATGTCGTAGGCACTTATCTTACGCTGCCAACATGTTTTGCGTAATCATAATAATAACAACAGCAACAATAATAATAATAATAATAATAATAATAATAATAATAATAATAATAATAATAATAATAATAATGATAATAATAATAGCAATAATAATGATGATAGTAATAAAAAATACTATCAAATGGATTATACCGAACGGAAATCATTATATTCATTCTTTTATAAAACAAAGCGTGAACTTTCCATGCCTGAGGCACTTCAATCATTGTGGTGAACTTTTCACAAGAGTAATATTTTCAACCAAAGTTTCCGTAATGCTTATAGGTCGAGCAGTTTCTTCTTCCGGGTAGCTTCCTGCGGCTTTTGAAATTGAACGTTGATTCTTTTGTGCAACCAAAGATTCCTGTGACGAAGTACTGGCATACATCAAAGATCAACAAAAACGTAAATTTAATTTTCAAATACATCCTGTTACATTTAAAAAAGAAAACTTTCTTTGAAAATTGTTCGATTCTTCTTAAATTTTATTTTATTTGATTGATATAACAATCAATGAAGCTTTTTACAGCTGAACTGTGATAATTGATGTATTTAAAAGGTATACTTCCTAAAACAAAATTATTTGTTTTAATGAAACACTACCTTTATGCAATAATCGATAGTGACTCGATCGATTAGTTCTTTTTTCTAAATTTACTATATGACTTATTTTGACTTAGAAATGATGATAAAGATATTGGCTTCCGTTTTCTAAATTTAACTCTGAGTAAAAGATTCAAATATGTGAATTAAACTTTCAATCGGATTTTCGTATTAATGTACTTTTTGGTATTTCAAATTTAGCTCACAGCCACAAATCTATTTTTACTAATTTGCCTTTAGAATTTTAGCTATCGAAGTAAAATTGTACTAAAAGTTATGCTCAATTAATTCGATTTGTTTCACTTTGAAAATCCTTATCGACAGGATCAATTACAGAGTTATGAACTATTTCACTGAATATTAAGAAAACGGTTTTAAAACTGCATGTATAATTTCATTCATCATTCATAATTTGAATTTGTATTTTACTGAAATAGTATTATTGGCTTTTAATGAAATAGTATTATTGGATTTTATTAAAGTAGTACAAATGTTAATTTCGATGAAAGATATTAAAATGTGATGAATGCCTGCCATCATTTCTGAAAATATTGGATATTTATTACCAGTCATTATAATCGTCAAAAAAGTAACCTGTCCGGCTTGATTCGAAAGCTTATTCCATAAATGATTTGTTAATTCATTGAGTCCAAGTGCTTTCATCCGTTTGTAATTACGGTTAATAATACATGGACACAAAAGTGCTGCACAAATCCGTCGAAATTTACGACCAAATATTGAATAAATTAAAATATTTGAAGCACTGAAATTAAGAAGAATATTGCAATTTTTCTCTTTTTTTTTTTTTTTGAAAAAAATCAATTGAGTAAAAAGACTGTGTATTAAAGAACATTTAATTTTAATTATTTTCAATTTTTTTATCCAGAAAAGCTAATTAAGAAGAAGGATTCATCAAACAGTCATCTTTCGGATACCAATTTAAATATGATCAATTTGAATTTATTCTCAGGTGCTAAAATATGCTAATGCAGAAGAAAGTTGTAAACCTGTTAACGCACACCAATAAATTTCCAATAGGTAAACGTAAGCGAAAGAATTGAGAATATTCGGCAAAGAATGCTTCGATGATCTGATTAATACCAGCCATTAAATTGCAAGCAATAAATGTTAAAATCATAACAAAAGCCATAACTGTACAGTGCCGTTCTTTTTCATCCAAATTTCCGGTATGACTTATCAGAGAGCGACGAATGCGGTAAGCATGTTGCACCGATCGGATAACAATAACATTTAGGACAATCATGGTTGTCCAGGGAATGATAATCAATAGTAACAAATAACCGTAGGTATTATATAGAACGATATAAAGACCGTTGGTACGTAATGGCGTTGGTGACAAACGGCCACACTCATCCAGAGTCAATTCGAACAGTGATGGTAATTTGTAAACGAATGATACCGTTGCTATTACTGATAAAACCAATTTAGCACGTGATGTAGAACACCATACTCGAGTTTGTAATGGATATTTTACAGCTAAAAATCTGAAAGTTGCTCATACTTTTCTCACATTTTGCGCTAATTTTTCGATTTGCATAATTTAACTGCACTGATTAAGATATTCATAATGAAAAACTTTCATAGTTTTTCGCATATAATAAATTCTCAGCATTTGGATTAAATTACCGATTTTTAAATTCTTATCTTTAAGTGAAAAATGTTTAATATTACTAATAACGGTTTCCGTAGAAAACAAAATACCAATAATTGAAAAATTTTCAATTATTATATATTCAAATATACAAAATTGTCATTTATTATTGCAAATAAAATAATTAAAAACAATTCATGAATATGCTTAACAAAATTTACCGATCAACAGTAATAGCTACGCAGGTCCATACTGATGAAGTTTGTGCAGCAAGTGATATTGGATAACTGACAAGTGTTGTTTTCCAGAAGAATTCACATACTGCACCTTGTTGCTAGAATTCAGAATTTTGTCGGTCAAATTTATTTAAATTTAAAATATTTCAGAAAAAAGAATCATACATGCCCAACGATTGTTTATCAGTAAAGCTGAGAAAATTGTATTTCAAATTTTGATCATAAATATCAATTTGTATAATGCATTAATTTCAGCTTTGGTAAATTCTTAATGCGATTTTACATATGCTGTTAGCGTAATTACATAGCTATTGTTAAGCTTAACTAAAAAAGACTTACTTCAACCAAGACATACATGCCTAAATATAAAATATTAATCTTGGCTGATTGATGGAATAACGGCAACAAATGACAGTGATAAGATGGATGGATTATTTTACTATTAAGATAAGAAAATAATTAGTGCTCAAATAAATAGTAAAATTCAAAAATATTATTTCAAATTTTATGCAAAAAATTTTGAGCGAGAAATCGCAGCTCTTCACATCATGCTTATTGGAAATTTGATAACTATTGAAGCTTTTTGATATTTGTTAAAAAGGCCAAGAAAATTTCTAGTAAAATATAAAGAAAGGATTGACTGTGATCCCTTTTTATAAAAACTTTATTAAACTATGATCATGTAACATACTTCCAACACAAAAGCATTTTCTCATCAATCAATGATAATTATGTTTATTTGCCTCAAGTCAATAGATCTAAATTTCAGAATGATTTCGGTTTTTATCAAATTTTAAGAAGTGCGTGATGAAATTTCCACTTTTATTGATTTTCTACTATCAATATTTATTCATATCCTAACTACTAATCTCCATTAACCTCCTATTTCTCGTTTCATTTCGAAAATATTTTCTCCGAGAACATTAATAAAATACTCAGCTATAATCTCTAATCAGTACTTTTTTAAAATTGCCTTCTCATTGATATACAATGAAATAAGTCGAAGAGATTATTCGGAAATCACTTTTCACGCTAATTTCTCATTTTCATTTTTGGCTGAAATGTGAAAATGTTGTACTATTAATTATCGAAGTTATTATGGAAAACTGGTTCCTCGATCATTTAGTCAATATGATTAATATCCTAGCTAATCCTTTTTTTTTCAAGTAGATTTTATAAACAGCATTGCTGATCATATCAGAAAGTAATAAAGCCAAAAGCAATAAAATGGCAAATTGTTAAATTATCTAATAGATAGATTTATCCCTGCTATGTAAATTGCTATGTGTGTTGTCGCCAAAATAATAAAATTTCTTCTAAAAAAAAACTTTCTTCTTATTTGCTCTGGAGATTTTTTACTTTATTTCCTGCAGCAAATTCTTTTGTGCAAAGAATAAATTCTTACAGTGAATTATAAAGGAAGGAAAAAGAAAGCAATATTGCATTTATATTTCACAACTTAAACAAATAATTTGTTAGTATAAGTAAACCAAAAAAAAAAAAAAACTGATCAACCCTTCCAACATTTGTTTGAAAATTTGTTACAGTCTTTGCCCAACATAAAACGATAAATTGAATAATATATTTCATTTGATTTGATTAAGAAGCTGGCAGTCGCAACTTTTTTTGACTTTGTCGAATATTATATTATCAAAGTTTTTTGGCAGTCTCTCTCATATTTATACTCATTTAGTGAGAATTCCTTTTTTACAATCCATTTAATGTTAAATCTTTTTTTTTCCTTTCCACATTGATACATTTGCACCTAGCATTTATAAGCAATTTATTTAATTAATGATTTAATTTACAATTGGTGATTTAATTAGTCATCCACATTTAAGATTTTCTATCGGATAGACGAATGATGTGAATGAATCGAAGAATATATAATCTTATTAATTCTAAAATAACGTCCAAATAAAATATCCAAATAGCGCGATTCCCATTCTATAAAAAATAGCTAATTTGATACACAATAATATATATTCTATATATATAAATATATGTTAATTAAGATAAATAGATGAATCTCTCTTTTTCATCCATTTTTCTTCCTCATGTCAGGAATATAGGTTATATACTATATCTTATTAATGTCAAGAAGAATAATTAATAATTAATAAACTGGAATACTTTTTATGGTACTTTGTAATTAGACCGGAATGAAATTACAAGAATTATCAAATTATATTAAAATGCATTTCGATTATCGCAACAGCAAAACTGATAAATATGGCCTTCATACTATATTTTATTAATTAAAATAATGATCATAATTTTATGATGAATTGAAAATTTGAAAATTGCTCGAAAAAAGGAATAGATTATTGAGCCATCTCGAAACATTCTAATAAACTCATTAAGCATTATTGAAAAGGAATAATCAATAAATAAATAGCAGAACTGCAAGCAAACCAAGAATACTGAATGTACTTTCGAGGAAATAATTTTCAGAAGAAAGAATTTTTTTTCTTCAAAAATATATTCACATTACAGAATTTTTTTTTTTCAAATTCTAAATAAAAGTTTAGAATAGTTTGCTAATCTTTAAATGCTTCTTCAGCAAACGACAATCTTTATTGCATCTCCATAAACACTTGTTTGCAATAACATTGATTATTTCTGTTTAGACAGTTTGAAATAATGATAATGTTAATCAAAACTATAAATCGAATAGTTAATGATTTGTTAAAAATTATTAAAAAAAAAAAAAAAAGAAAAAGGAAAAAAAGACAAATAAGTTACTTATGACATCTGGCAGTAGTTTTATTTCAAGTGTCCTATTCAAGATAGCTTTATTCACTTTGCACAATAAATGTTATTTTCGGTCGAGAACAAATAACAGTCGTATCAATATCAAATGATTCTTAACGATGGTGAAAATTGATATTTCGAATTTAAGACTAACCAGATGTTTGTGCAAAATTTGTTTTCAAAATTAACTTCAAGAGGAAATGTCTTTTTTTCCAACTCTATACAAAGATTTCAATTTTGAGTGAGTAACAATCATGCAAGCTTTATGGCAAATCTAGTTAAATTCTGCACCAGGCCTTATAACAACAATTCACCATGCGACAATGAAAAAGCTTAGCACACCATGTTTTCATCGTCCAAGTGTAATAACTAATATAGTTCGTTAAAAAGGATGCATATTCATCATCGAATGAATACAATAAAGAAAAGTTTGATGGAAGTTAGCAACACACACTGTACTCATCAATAAGTCATGCAAACTGATGCGAGATGAAGCTGTTGCTTCATTTACTGTAAAAATTAAATTAACCTGAATGCTTTCAAGCATTATTTGTGTGCTATTTGTTGATAGCACGAAGTTTTTTTATGGCATATTCTATCTGCTTTTCTGAAATTTTTTTTTTCCAAATAGGCATTTTAATGTTTGATAAGAAAAAAGCCAATTGAAAAAGAAAAAGAGACTTACATTATTTTGCAAGCAGATCTGCATAGGAGGATAGATAAGAAGTGATACAAGCAGCAGGATTAAATCGAAAAATGATAAGCCAGCTAAATAAATGTTCAATGATGAACGCATTTGTGGACGGGTAAATATGATAACACATATGGTGGCAGCAAATACACCAGCCGTACAAACAAGTGGTAGTACGGTGGTATAAATGATATATTGAGCGAAATCAACCAAATTATCAGTTCTTTGAGAATCATGTGAAAGCGGTATATGGCATCCTGAATGATGGTTATCATCCATTGATAAGGAAAATGATGTTAGTGATGATAATAATAATAATAATAATAATAATAATAATAATAATAATAATAATAATAGCAGAATTTACGTTCGTTAAAAAGGCGCTCCTCTTTTGATCCATTTGATCTTAAAAATTAATAAACAACGTATGATTTAGGGCTCACTGACCATTTGGCCTTGCCATGAGGAATGGCTTATCAGAGTCTTTTACTGACTAAGTAAGTCCAATTATTTCCAATCGTCCCATTTCATCCATCCATTCATTTTCATGCACCACACCCCTTCATTGCCACACCCAAACTCTTCAATGTCTGTCACCATATGTCATCTCGTCCACCTGACCTTAAAATAATTAATCCGATAAGCTTGGATTATTGTTTGTTCCAATAAGGTCAATAATTTCTAGATTACTTCCCTGTCATTCAAACTGAAACTGATAAATTGCTGGTGCTAATGATAACATGACAAATACCTTTTTGTTTTTTTGTATCACCAAGGTGATATTGATGATAGCGGATTAATAGAAGACTTGCAGTAATAGTGCAATAAAATAAAAGTAATGTAAAATAAAAGTGACCACACTTGAAAGAATAATCAGGCAAGAGACAAATGAAATGTAACAGGAGATAATTAAGAAAATAAGGAAAAGGTGAAATTGAAAATTAAGGAAAACAAATGTGATATGCAAAAGAAAAGAAAATGAGAAAAAGAAAACAAACTTGGACGATCAAGTAATGCGTTACGTTTGGCTATTTATCAGAGAAGCAAATGAAATTTTGAGTGGCGCTTGGGCGATGGAAATGAAAAAGGACGAAGGTTAAGAGATATAATCAAAAGTATTGATGCTTTTCATGGTTTGTAAAAATGGATCCTTTTTTGTTTTTATAAGATTAAAACAATATAATTTAATTAGCTCCTGCGAAAAAACTTCTGGATTTTGTGATGTTGCATTTTCAGTGAATTGCAATGAACTTTTCTATTCGGTGATTTGAATTCACAGCAATAACAATTTATGATCAGCAAATATTGCTCCTATCGAAGTCAATTTCTCCTTTTCTCATTTGTATAACTTCATTGGTTTAGATCAATAGGAACTAATTAAATTATATTGCGTTTATGGATTATTGCCAAAACTTTTTATAAAAAACTATTTAAATTCATTTATTCGACGTAAATAGTTAAGCAGAAAACAATTGAAATTTGAAGGTATTGAATTTTTACTCTCAATTTAAAATTGTGGTAATTTTTGACAAAAATTTGGAACTCTTTCCATTCCCCAAAACTTAGATAGCTTAATAAGAAAATGCTGTTGTGTTTTCGAAAATTTTGTTACAGCATTTGTCATGTGGATTTCGCCAAAAATCGATATTTTTAAATTATTTGAAAATATAGCAACATGACATTTTTTGAAACGATCTGACAACTGCTACAATAGTTAAATGTTTATAAATTGAAAACAGATCGAGATTTTCTATTGTTATTGATGACGGTGTTACTTATTATTTTTGAGGGAAAGACGAAGGAAAAATAAGTGCCCAAATGCTTAATTTATAATTTGAAAATTGATTTGAAAATAATTTAATTTGAAAAATTTTGCTTAATTTATAAAATTAAATAAAGTTTGAGCGATTTGTGACATTTTTTTTTTCGCTTATATAATAAGATAGAGGAGAAATAGTAGTCAATTTAGCAGATCGATCCACATCCAAATGTGAGTTGGTTCCAAAAAAAAAAAGAAAACAAATGATTAAATTAATGATTTTCGACAATAGAATTCTTACATAGTATTTAAATGAATTCTGATACGATAAAATAAATCGAATAAAATTGGCAAGTAATGATTAATGGAGAAATTTCTTGAATTCGCAACGTCTAGAACAAATAATTCTCGTATTTTCGCTATTAAATATGATACTGGAATCAATTATATCAATGAAGAATTTCTTTTAAAGAACCAAATCCAAGTTATTGATTTTCTCCAATCATTATTATTAAATTAAATTAAGTAAATATGGTGAAATTTTTAAAGATAACAAAGTTTTCACAGATATTGACGATTCAAACAAAATATGCAATGCTCGTTGGTTGCAAAATTGTCAGTATCAGATTTCGTAGAATAGAAAAAAAAAGCAATTCGATGCCTTCTTATAATTAATGCCAACTTTATCCCAATCGAGTAAAAAGATTTGTAAGTTTATGGGGAAAGCAGAAATAGGAGAAAATTTGATTTCATTATTTTCAAAGTACTGAAAAAGACATGAAAAAATTTATGAGTTCTTCTCAACATTTCGAAATATTTAAGACTTTTTTGATCCTCTTCAGAAATCAGAAAAATAAGCACTTCTTTGCAATGAAGAGTTTTTTTTTTTTTTTTTTTTCTCAGATTTCGCACATTTTGAAACAAATCAGAGATCAAATTTTTTTGCAGAAAACAATATTTTAAACGTTTTTTCAGTTATTTCCAATGAAACATTTAATGTGAATCCAAACTGCATGCTTTGAAATTTAATTTTGAAGAACTAAAATTGTCTGATGATATTCAACAGTTCAACTTTTATAATAATGAAAGTTTTCTTTTTTATTTTTGAACTGTGCAGATAAAATGGCAGAACGAAGTGGAAGTTTCGAAAATAATTTATGAGAAGGACATTGAATGATCACACCGTGATAAAGCATAATAATGACCGTTGCAGTAGCTAATGATATGTTTTCATCCATCGTCATTATGATGCCACTGGGATTTAAAAATGCGATTGTGATCGTTGTTTACAGCGATAATAATCGTCAACATATCCATCATTTTATAAGAAAAGACGCTTATCGTGTCTTCCTCACTTTTCTCCCGTGTTTTCCCGCTATTCCAGACATTTTCACATCGTCACCTTCGCTTTTTCTCTTTGATTAAGCATCCATGCTTTATCACTTCTGTCTGAATAATTATGAAAAAGACAGCAGTAACAAAATTTCTAATTTAAATTTAAATGCCAAAAGCATATATGCAAACAAATCACCGATGCAAGATTCTGTCACAATTTTTTCAATATAAATCACTTGTATCGAATTTGACAATAATACATTTAAAAAAAAAAAAAGAAAAAAACATCGACTAATTCACATATATAATTTCAACAGCTATAATAATTCGTTCCTCTATTTAGCGCAGTAGAAAAAATGCTGTACGCATAAATAAAAAATGATAATTTAACGAAATCCCATTATCATATCAAATTATTATTGAGAATTTAGAAATTTTTTGAAGCTAGAATTAGATTTCAAAATGAAATAGCCATTAGCAAGAAACATTTAATCAACACTTAATTATCACTTGGTGTTTGAAATTATGATATATCATGATACTCATTTATTATTACTGAGATAATTCTCTAATTATGTAAAGATTTAATTGGAGAATTAATTTAACCGTGTGCTAATTCAAACCATAAACCATTTCACAACTTTCTGAAATAATTGTTCTCGTGGAGTGAAGGTGTGTGTATGTATGTGTGTGTGCGTGTGTGTGTGTGTGTGTGTGTGTGTGTGTGTGTGTGTGTGTGCATGTATGTGTGTGTGTGTATGTGTGCGTGTGTATGTTGTGTATATTGTGTGTGTGTATGATTCTAAATGTATGATTAGTGGTGTGGTAGTCGACAATTGTTCATTCCCGTTTCGTTTCATCGTTTCGATCTTTTGACATTGATTACCATTTCAACGGCTTGTTTGCTTGAATGTCATGCAATTTCAAAATTACTTCCATCTGCCAAAAAATGTCAACATTTCCTGCATTGCTCTATTATTATCAAATTATCAGTGTTGTTGACACTTCCTTTTTTGTCCCGTCAAAATTGCATTTCAAAGTAAGCAAGGTACTAATCGTTTGATTAAAATTTTTCTAGTACAAATTTGATATCAATTTTTATTTCAATTAATTTTGTTCTTATTGTCTTTTGTCTGTTTGTGAAAATTTTGATTTTCCATATTTATTATAAATTTTTAATTTTCAAAGAAAAATATCGCATGTTTGAATTTAATTTTCACAATACTTTTTGTTTTATATTCATAACAATGATTAAATGGTTCTTTGCATCATATTTAGCCTATTTTTTCATTCTTTAATTTAATGAGTTTTGATCTTAAAGTCTGATTCTAAAGCTTTTAAATAAATATATGTAATAATTTGAAAGAAAGAAAATTTGATTTCGACTAGTAACATGTAGAAGTAGCTTGCATGTAGGCATTTATCGTCGACCTTAATAATGATATCTAATATTTCAAAAAACTTGTTTAGGTTAGGTACATCTTTAAGCTCTTTTTTATGATTTAACTTAGTCTAACTCTTTCTATCATGCGTCATACTTTATTCGTATATTCATATAAATCTATTCATTGTTCATGCTCAATAATGCGATTAGTGCAATGAAATGAGTAAAAATGAAGAAACGAAACAGAATAAATCGCAAAAGGTTTCTATTGTTTGAAAAAAAAAAAAAAAAAGAAGAAAAAAGGAAAAAGAAATACTGAAGCATTGATCAATGATCATAAGGCTGTGATCCATGTCAAAACAGAATAAAATTTTCATTTACTGTTGTGCGTAACATGTGGTTTCTGTTCATTTAATTATGATGCTAATTCACCATTTCAGAAAATCGTATAAATTGATCTGTTTGCATTCAGGTATAACCTATTTCATGCATACTATATTTAAAACCATCTGGATTGAAACTCTGAAGACGAATAGAGAAAACATTACAATGGTTCTGAATGATTGTAAAAAATTCATTTGTAATCAGATCTGATCATTTTGCTTTCCATGTTATCATTAAAGAAATATGCGGAATTTGCACGCAGCGTGTAACGAATAATTTGTAGCAAAACAATTTTATCATGCAGCGTTCGTTATGGTAAGCTCATTTGTTTAATTTTCCCGTGTTTCATTAATTTTCCTTTTTTCTTTTTTTTTTCCTCTCTTACGGATTTTCTTTTGAATTGATATTTCAAAAAAAAAAAAATACTATGATAGTTAAAATGATATCATAGTATTTTCCAATGGAACAAATTTGTCCTAATAAAAGATGTCAGATTATTATTACTTATCCCTTAAATTTGGGACACCCCTATTTACCTTTCAGATTCTTTCCAGAACCTCTGGATCCTTGGATATAGCCAATTGTAGAAACAGAAACACAAATCTTCTAATCCATCTAGTCTATTTATTTATTTTTTCTTATTTCTTACGAATCCCTCCTTGTTTTATTGCGGTAGTGAATATTTTCGAATGCGTTATCATCACTCTAAACGAATTTATAAAGAAGTTTTAATATATTTAAAACTATATTTTTAAAAAAAAATATATTTAAAACCTTTTAAATGAATTTTGTTTTTTAGATTTTCACAATAATTTCATTGCTTATTCGGATTGTTTTATGTAAAGGCGATTACTGCGGCGAGAACAAAATACCATTTGGAATTGAAGTTTATCCAAATGCTCAACCACTATTACATTGCTCTCGTCCAGCGTGCTTTGAACGTCGATATGCGGTCCGTTTAATTCCTTTATTTCATTTAATTTCAATCTTCATTTGATTATTTAATTTCAAGAAAATTTTCTTATTTTGCTTTATACTAATCTATTAAGCTATTCTTCTATTAATAAAAATGTCGGTAAAATAATTTTTCAATCTGTTGAAAGAAACTTGACGATTTTATTCATTTTTAAAAGTTGTAAAATTTTTTGATAAAACTTGAAATTATTCAACAAGTTTATTTTCTTAGCACTGGAAAGGAAAAGCTTATTTTTATATTTCTTTCAAAATTTAGAAAGAAGGACTATTAAATGAATTTTTGTTTAATTTGCTTGTCCTTTTTTGCAAATTTCGTAAAAAGTACAGTTAATGGTTTTGTAGGACTGTGATGATCGCGCACGACGGAAATCGTGCGAATCAAATGATAGTTGGGTTGGCGGATTTGAAAAGGGTCACGGAAATCATGAACCGTTTGTTTTTTATTTTTTGTTATACGCCTAAATTTTGTCTCTTCAACCAATTTAACATGAAATTAAATTATATTTCATTTTTGATCCAAACAGAATTCAGCTTTACAATAGCACATGAGATGTATGATTTATTAAAACTTGAAGAAATTATATGACTTTCACTGTATTGTCGTTTAAAAAGAAACAAAACAAAATCTGAAATTCAGATTGTACGTGCTATGTTGTGAGTTTGAAGGCTTAGCCGATCATTCTAGTCCGCTTTATCAGACAATCATTAAACCGGGACAGTATTTCGAAGGTGAGGAGCAAGCTGAGGAAGAAACCGATACAGTTGTCTCATTCGATGTTATCACAAATTTCAAGATGATTCGTTCTCCTAATTTATCGTTAGTCAATTTATAGATCACAATTATATGATTCAAAGCATGCGTATTTGACTAGAAGCACATTTATGTCGAAAACACTGAAAAATTGAAATATTTAAATTATAGTTTGCTGGAATGAGATAGATATTTCATTGCAGGATTTTTTATGAAATGACGGTTCGACGATTACGATGTTACGAGCTACCTCCTGTGGACAAGATAAAACGTGTAAGACGCTGGCCGTAAAATCTTAATTAGATACTAATTTGATATATTTTATGCCTAAAATTATTAGCAAATTAATGAGATGTTCCTTACATCGCATCCATTTGAAATTATTTATACTAATTACGAGAAATATGAGCAAAATATTTGTTGTTCAAAAGAGCGACTTGTTTTATCAATTGTGATACCGCCAACCGAATTAAAATGATGGCACTAATAAGTATCACATTTATTTCAATAACATATGACCTAAAAACATTAGTCGTATTTTTAAATGATTTTCAATTTTAAATATGTATAAGACTTCCAATGAATAACGAATATCAAACTCTTCAGTTTATTAGATTTGAATATGATTGAAGTGATAAACTATCATTGGATCATCCTTTGATTTCTTTATATGTAATATATATCCTCAACTTGAAACTAGCAAATATAGTCAATTCTAAGTTGGGACCTGTGTTGAAATTAAATTTAAAATGTTTATTCTTGAAAGGAAATTTCTGTCATTTTCTAGTTCTTGATGAAATTCATAAATTAATTTATTAAATGTTCCAACAGTTACTATTAACAGATATTGTTATAAATGATGGTAGAGTTTTGAATAAACTTGCTTCTTGCAAATCGTATGATTTTGTTGATTGTGATATGATTGTGATAATCATAGCGAAAGATAAGAGCAGATGAAGAAAGAAGTGGAGATATGTTATGATTTCTTTGTAATTCATTCTAAAACAGGACTTTTCAATTTTAATTCTAAAACTAGGAAATTAAACTGTGATTGAAGGCACCGAAACAAGAGTTTGTT
The DNA here is from genome assembly GCA_000499405.2 of Onchocerca volvulus. Classification (NCBI taxonomy): domain Eukaryota; kingdom Metazoa; phylum Nematoda; class Chromadorea; order Rhabditida; family Onchocercidae; genus Onchocerca; species Onchocerca volvulus. The sequence continues at coordinate 10,470,644 of HG738138.1, read as the reverse complement.
GCAGATTGTGACATTCTTTGAAAAGAAAAACGAGATTTGGCAGGCTACCCAATCCATTCCAGTGATATTGTTCAAAGATGAAAATGCCGTTCATTTCAAATCCGTAAATAAATTACCAATATTGATAAATAATAATCGTTACCAGTAGCAGAAAATACAATGAATATCGTTATCAGTAGCGGAAAAATACAATGCATGTTGTCATGAGTACTATAAAAATACAATGTATTTCATGTTAATTGTCATAGGAAATTACAAGAAATAATTTTACATAATTGAAAATGTAACAATAACGAAATTTTCTTCAATTAAAATTAATATATTCTGAGGATGTTTACATTATATATGATCAATCAATCTTTTTGCAAATGAGAAACTAATATGATCCTTCAAATTCTGTTCTGTTTGAAGTGATTGTTGTAAGAAATGAATGACACTTGTAATCACTTGCAATGTTGCAAACAACAGGATTTGTGAATGTTGTGACAGGCAAACAGATAATGTCATCTAATCAAACTTTAATGAAAAAGGAATCACAGAAAGCTAATTAATCTTCCTTGTTCTTTCCGTTACTGTAATCTTATCTTAATTTCCAACTTTAGCATTTTCAAACACTAGCTATGACTATCAGATGGATTTGATTAGACTTAGACACTGATTGTTAGTTTTGCAGCATTGTTTATTGAAATCAGTTCAACAAACTATCAGTTTATTATGAAATATAAATTAAAATTATGCAGTTTTTTTCTTAATTTTTTGTTAAAAGAAAAGAAAAATGATAAGATGATCTATTTATCTGCCTGTTTCTTATCCGTTCACAAAACATATCCATGGTTCATTTGTCTACATTTTTCCATTGATATGTTAATATAAAATTTACCCATTATTCATATTTACCTGCTTTAATCAGTCATTATCTTGCTTCGTTAGTTTAAATTTAATGATTTTAAGTTCCAGAGACTTCCCAATACACCATATAATAAAATTAAGTATAAAATGCAAACATATTTATAACATATTACAGGAATGAAGTCTCAGAAAGATATCTGTCAATTTTGATTCATCTGCTGAATACCAATTTAGACATTTGTCAATTTTGATTTGTTGGAAAAATTTGCTGATGTCTAAGTTTATCTTAAACAGATGATAGAGCATTTGCACACAATCATTTTATACCCTTCCATACATTTTAAATTATCACTAGTTGAAGTTTACCTATTAAATTGTCCGATCCAGTTTGTATTTCATTTATTAAGAATAATTTGCTCTTCCAATCTTCAAACTGCTAATTTGATTCATTCACTGATTAAGCTACCAATAGTTCAGATCTCCTGATTTCAATCACTTAATATTTAACAGTAATATCTTTTGCTTAATTCAGAACTATTAGAATCTCATAAAAGCAAATTCAGTTATATGGAAATTCAACGTGAAATATCAGAAATGTAGCAAAACAGTTCTATAGATCAGTCCATTTGTGTTATTTCAATAAAATTTTTGTAGATGGAAATTTTGTTTTTTGAAATTTTCGAAAATTTTTTAAACGAATTCATGAATACGGTAAGATCAGTTTTATAGGGTAATTTTAATTTGTTTTTCTATAATGACCACTTGTTTGATTTAATAATTGAAAACTGATCTGACTACAGTGCTACTCATCGTATTTTATTTCTACCAAAAAGTTGAAATTTTGCCTTAGTTGAAAATTAAATCCCAGTTAGAAGAGAAGAAAGAGAGATATGATATCGGAGATATTTGTATCTTTAAAAATCACAACTAATATCATGATCGCTCACGTATTCAATTCTGTTTGTTATTTCATAGTAAGCGCATTTAATTGTCGGGCAAGATCAAACATCAAAGTTTTGCAAGAAAGAGAAAAATAAGCCATCTGAACAGCCATTATGATTGCTCTTTTGTACTATAAAAGAAGAAAAGCAATTCAAAAGCTTCGACTTGTGACATTGTGGCGGAAGAACAAAGGAAGTTTTATTTGCAAATGCAGTACCGATAAATATTGACAGGTGCTTGCATGAGCAACCAGTTTAGTTGATTGTGGAATAACAAAATTGGTTTATATAAACATAAGTGTGGTGCTCAGTTAAGAAATAATTTGGTTCGTTAGTGTCTGGTTCAGTTTATGTAGTAATTATCCGATGATGATCGTTTTATTTTTACTTCTTGCTCTTGTTCCCAAATATCCGGCAATGTTTTCTGGTGGCTGTAATTGTGCACCAGCAACATGTCCACCAGCTTCACCACCTTGCCTACCTTGTCCACCTCCAATAAATCTTCTTCCAATAACCCTTCCTCCGTTACTCTGTCCACCACAACCTTGTGGTTGTTCATGCAAACGGAAGAAGCGTTCTACATCTGTTTCTGCAATTGAATATGATGCCAGTGGTCATGCAATATGCAACGATAACTATATTCGTAAAATTATCCTAAAGGTGAACGTACTTTTTTTGTTAATTTAATTACAGTTCCACTAAAAATAAAAAAAAAATTTAGTACAATCAAAATTATTAACTTATCGATGATTTGATATCAGTAATTTTATGATATCTAAAGAGAAGTCATAAAATATGTCAGTCTATCATCAAGCATTGGAGTATTGAAAATTAGTAAAGTGAATCAAGTCTAACGCAATTCTTCGTCTGTTGTTGCAAGGGAAAAAATATTTTTTGGCTATCGTGTATCATCCTATACTGTAAAAATTAGAGGTCAGCAAAGCTTCGAATTACTTTTTTTCCTTAATGCTCGTTTATGTGTTTTAAAATGAAAATAATTCGCAAATTTAAGAAATAAAAGGTCTTCAGGAACATTTATGCCATTTTAAATTGTAATGTTATCAAATAATCAAGTTCTCTAAAGCTTCACCAAATTCACTACTAAAGATTCAGTAAAATTAATATTAGTATGGCAAAATAAATTGCATTTTTGAAATTCGTCGAAAGTCTCCAATACTTTGTAATTATTTGTTAATCGAATTGGACTAACAAAAAACTGCAAAAATTGCAAGGGAAGAGCAAAGTCCTAAGAACTGGAATTTTTAAAAGGATTTTAATCACTGTTTCCATGTCTTTCCAATTTAGTGAAAGTTAAAGCAGTCTACAAATCCCTGCATAGAGAAAAGCTATTTTAAACTTTTCTTTTTTTGCTGGCAATGGATACAACAATATATATATACGAATTTAATAGTGCTTTTCGTTTTATTTCCGAAATATTTCTGTTTAACTGATTTGTGATTGAAAGTTGATAACGTGAGCTGTGGGAGATAATGCAGGATGAAAATTTTCAAGTTTTGAATTTCATTTCAATGAATCATCTAGTGTTTTTTTTTTTTTTTTTTTTTTTTTTTTTTGCAATTTTACTTCATCTAAAAATTTTTTTATAAGTTAAATTTCTTTTATTGCTATTTGCAAAATATGAAATTTTACTGGATTTAATCTAAAAACTCTTGAGCAATTTATTTGAATTTGAATTAGCTATGAATTTTTGCGAATATCTTTTTAGCATCTAAAAAGATTTGAATGGAAGTATTTTGCATTGTTGATATTTAGAGAATTCATTTAAATTAGTGCGTTTGCAGCACTATAAGGATAATTTGCTGTGAACGCATCTTGACCAATGGTTTTATAAGGCGGGATAATTTGATCGCTTATATTCAGTGATATGTTCTATAAGAAAAAGTTAAAGAAGGTTTTTTCAATGGATTTCTGATCTATCTATTCGTTGAGGGAAATTACAATTTTGGTCCATCCTACCTTGATTTGTTTAATTTTTATTTTTCGATAGCATGCCAATGCTAAAGAATAAAGCTGACATTGCACAGCTACAGTAATCTCAATACAACCATTTGATCTCAGATAAGAATTGACAGAATTCGATATCCGTAGCGTTCGATCAATCACCAACTCTTTTAGTGTATTTTAAAAATGTAATTAAGCAATTACAGCATTTAAGCATTACTTAAACGGCTGTCTTTTTATAATTAGTCTTTATTAATTAAAATTGGTTTGTCATAAACTGTTAATAATACGAAATTTTTTTCTTCAAAGGAATAAGTGATCCTTAACTCTGTTGAAGCACCACTATTTTTCATCCAAGGTAATAAAATTATAATTTAAGATAAACTTAAAATTTAAGAACAAATAAGTTCTAAACTTTCAAAGTTTTGTTTAAGAAAAGTTCTTCCTTTCGCTTTCAAAATTTTTCTTCATACTACAAATTCCATTGAAATCGAATTACTGGAGAATAGGGATCAATGCATATATGAATGTTTCGACAACTATTTCATCATTTCGTTTCAGCGCAACTATTTAGAACGGAAATTGATAGAGCAAAAATCAATTGGCAAAATTCCATTACTAAGAACTGTTTATGTCTTCAATCAATTCATTCTCACGGCAGAAAAAGAAAGAAAAAAGAAACATTTGAATGAAATTGATAAAGCTATTTTTTTTTTGGATTTTGACTGGACAATAAAGTTGACTGAATCTGTATCTATCTATCAAAATTAGGCGCGTGGATAAATGATTATGTTATTTATCAGTAAAATGAATGAATAAATAAATATAAATGTATCATATTTGGAGTGTTTTCAGAATCTGGGCTCAGATATGAAACTCTCGAAAACGGCTATCTATTCGGAATTAAAAGCGAAACAAAAGAGTGATTATGTGGTGTTATGCTCGCATTCAAGTTCATCATTTACAAGTGATTCAACGAATTATTGTGTTGGTGGAAATACGGATCATCTTTGCTATGTATTCCAACTATGAAAATTTGTGTGATTTCTCAAGCACTTTTTTTTTTTCAGAAAAGTTTTTGCTTGTTAACGATTAACATTATTCTTCCAGATCTGAATATTTTGGAAATTTTATACCAAATCGATAGTAAATTCATTAAGTTTTAACCGAAAAAAAAAAAAAAAAACTCGTAGTTCTGATAGTAGTTACGAATTTCAGGTAAACATTGTCAAATTATCTTGTTTTATCATTACTTTTTTTCTTGGTTTTCGCAGAATCTTAAGTTATCTTTTTTTTTTTTTGAAATTTTCAAAAGGTGGAAAATAGCTACAATTATTGTTTATTTTTAAATAAAAATGATTCTGAATACCTCATATTGGTTATTGGACTTTTATCGCAATAAATTAAAAAATATCTTTGATTCCAGCAAGCAAGAACTATCATTATTCTTTGTTTTTTTCTTCAAAATAAAAAATACTATTCATTAAGATTAACAGCATAATAGTGATGCTATATCGTTATTTGTCCTAAAAACTTTTATTAGCTAAACTGTAGTTTTATATTCTCATCTTATTTGTAATCTCAAGTTGATAAATATTCAGTAGCTCAGTAATTATACGGGATATTATAACATTTGAAGTGAGGAAATCCAGAAGATATATCTAAAAGGATGGGATATTCTTTCAATTTAAAGACTTAAGTCATAATATCGGAATTGGAAGCACTTACACTCTATCAACTGCATCTATAATTGAAAAAGAAACTTCGCTTCATGGCAATAGACGAAACTTTTACGGAGACAGATGAAAATAGTTCAAAACTATGCTATATGTGGTCATAATCTAACATGTCCACAACGATTGAAATTTGAGTGACAATTCAAAACATTTTTCAGTGGCTTTATATGTGTTGAATTGGAAAGGCTTGCCGCGTTGATTTGATAACGATTAAAACTACGAAATACGTGATAAAGTTAGAAAAATGCCCTCTCAGAACTGTCCAAATAAACTCTTGTTGAATAAAAAAAAAGACACTACCATATCTAAAATACACAACTCTTTCATCTACCATTGATATCTAACTGCCCAAGAGAAGTTGTGGGAGATAGGTGACATCAGTGCTAAATGGAACAATGAAATCATTGCTGCTAGACGAAACAATCTGATATGAAAATTTTAGTTCGAACGCTTGGAGAGATGCATTTTCATAACGGGTGCATGAATATGAATTAGGGCCGTATTACTATCCTGACGACGAAGGTATATTAAGGTGGGATAGGTTAGTTTGATGGCTGTCTTGGTTGTGCAAGGTGTCGTGGTAAGGTTGTGTGGTTGTTGGCTGGGATTGGAATTGCTGCGAGCGAATTTGAGTGATCAAACTGATAAGATTTTAGACGAAGGGGATGGAGTCGAGGAATGACATGGGTGAATTGGTTAAACCAAACGGTTATGATACGGAGAACAAAGAGTACATCAGTTGCCTTCCTAAAAGTATCAAACGACGTATTCAAGCATTGAAGAAATTGCAAGTCGAGGGTTTGTGTATATCTCTTCGTTTTCTTTCATTTCCACAGTTACTTTGCTTCCACATAGAGTGATATAGATGAGAGAATTTAACAAGATCTTGAAGCAGGGAGGAATTAACAATGATAAAAGATAATAAATTAGGAATGCAAATGGTGATGATGTATTTTTCAAAATTTTAATCGAACATTATCTAGGTATCAATGTTGAAGCTCATTTCTATGAGCGTGTGCATCAATTAGAGGTAGAATTCGCTCCTATGTTCAGCGCTTTGCATAATAAGGTAAATCGTTCTTTATTGGTCTTTTTACACCATTACGTTTTCTGTTCCTTAAACAAATCAAGAACAGAAGCTATCAAGTTGTTAGTGACCACAGGAGAACTAATGAATCTGCACGATACAACCGTTCAGCAGTGCAAAATGATGATACACTGTTTGCTATTTAGCAGTGCATTACAAATATCAGATAATTTGCATGTTATTACTGTTAAGTAGTTTCTTGCTTTTGTAGCGGTGGGTTTTTGATCTTATTGTATATTATGTTAATTTAAGATGATTTCGAATAGATTTGTTGTTGTAATTTTGAGATTTCAAATAAATATACAACATCCTCTCGATGACCAATGAATTAGAATAATCAAGATTTATTTTAATTACAAATTGTGTTACTTGCAGAGAAAGGCGATTGTAACGGGTAACTATGAACCCACCGACGACGAAGCTGATTTTCCTATCCTGCGTGGTTATGCAAAGGAAGAAATAGAGGTGAATGTTGGTGCTGAAAGTTTTTTTAAAAAATCTATCCAACTTTGCAGATCATTGTTTGAACATGTCTAAATTGAAATATTAAATTCGGTATGTATATATGCTCTCTGTAGAGTATTTTCGTCTTACATTTGCAGCAAATGGAAGAAGCATCATCCCCGGAACCTAAGCAACCAACAAAAGGCATCCCGAATTTCTGGTTGCATCTGCTTAAGAATGTGGATCATATCTGTGAAATGATTCAAGAGCATGATGAACCAATACTTAAACATCTTATTGATATCACTTGTGATGTCCAGACTAATCCGGATGTAAGTTTTTATGAGTAATATTAAAATCTAAGCGTATGGATAAGATTTGGAAAATATATTGATTTAACACTGATGAGACAACGAATTTAGTATTGCAACTTCTAAAAAATTTATGCGAAGACTTGTTTTAATATTTTGTATATGCTGCTTTTTCATGAGATTTTTTTTTTAAGCTTTTTCATAAATTCATAAGATTTATGAATTTTTATTGACGAACTTTTTTAGTCATATACTCTGACATTCCATTTCGAACCCAATGAATATTTTGCCCAAACAGAATTAAAGAAATATTATACCCTACAAGTTGCTCCGGACGAGGACGATGTTTTTGATTATGATGGCCCAGTAATAATTAATACTAAAGGGTAAATTATTTTCGAATTGTTCCCTAATCTTATTGTATTTATTCATGGTATTAGCTGATCGAGAAAAATCAATGACGAACTGCTGATCTCAAAACATGCACATCACTGTCTTACTGCTGTAGTAATTTAGCTTGTAATTTTCGGTAATTTCACATATTACATTTGCAGAACTGAAATAGATTGGAAGGATGGGAAAAACGTCACAAAGAAGGTTATTAAGAAGAAGCAAAAGAAGGGCACTTCTGCTGGTCGCTTCATTACAAAAACAGTCAAAGCTGATTCTTTCTTCAACTTCTTCGATCCTCCGCCTATGAAAAATAAGAATGAAATCAATGAAGATGATGATGTCAGCATGCTCTCTATTTCATTCAAGTTTTCATATATCTGTACATTTTTGGTTTATTTGAAATTTAAAGCTTTAATAGGCTGCAGTGTAAGCATTCGTTAAGCGATGTAGCAGATAAGGCCGCGGAATGAAATGCGGTGGTGAAGAAATTCAAGTTGCGAATAATCAGTTTAAGAAAAGTGTATGCTTTCTCTTTTGTCAGATCTATTAATCCTGAGTTTTAGGATGATGTAACTGAGGAATTATTGCAAGCTGATTTTGAGGTTGGCCAGTTATTCCGTGACCAAATTGTGCCTAGAGCGGTGCTGTTTTACACAAAGGAAGCGATAGAGGATAATGATATTTTTGAATATGATGGCGATGAAGACGAAGATGAGGTTCTTCAATCAACTATTCGAGATTTATCATTATTTGCAACGTGCAGTTAACCGAATTAGATCTTAGATCATTTGCAATCATTTAAAATCTGATTTGGTTAACTGCACGCTGACTGTGCACTTTCTGTTCCCCGCAAACCTATTTCATTAGTGTGGGTAGTTATTTAGTCTTTCCCTCAATACCTCTACATTATCACTGAAGCTTGCTTGTTATACTTTCCTTATAACATTTAAAGTGTAGATACAAAACATAGTTCATCCAAATTCGGCAAAAAATGTAAGTGATTGGTTTGAAGTAGAATCTAAGGATTTTGCGTTGCTATTTTATGAACATAACAGTTCAAACACTTAATGTGGTCATGGAATTACCTCAGCAAGTTTATATTTAGTTATATATATATATATTCCGGTACTGTCTGTTCGATATCACTGAATATTGCCAAGGGTGTCTGAGTAAGATTTTGTGGTAACTTCATTTTTCTGTTCTCAGTTAAGATCAACAGAATTATTTTGTTATTCAGTTCCTTGCATCTCCCATTGTTGGCATGGAACTTAGCAGAGGAGATCTTGAACAAGTTTTTTTTAAGAATATTTACGATTGCAGAATTTTTTTAATAAATGAATGTTTCAGACAGAACTGGGTGACGATAGCGATAATTGAATGGATTCAGTCGTTGGAACTTCCTGCTATTAAGTTACTAATCGCTATACTGTAAAAGTGTTTTGCACCGTTTCATTGTTCTTTTTTTAATTTTTTCCGATATTTGCTATGAGATGTTTTCATCCGTGGAAGTTTTTTGATGAATATTCTTTTGTTTTTTGACATATGCAGAAGTCATACGAACAAATAATGTATCATTTGTTGCCACAAAAAAGAAATATTTTATCAAAATCCCTTGCTGTGCATTTAGTAAGATTTGTTGCCGTTGGTGTTTTTTCCATGTGGTGCTCAAAATTAAGAAAATTGAAACATTTGGCGCGATATTTTAATTTCATAGCAGTATTCAACTAACATTCTGGATTTTATAAATACATAAAATATTTATTCTTACATGGATAAGAGTAATAAGTTTCTCGAGAATTTAATTTATGAACGTCTACGCTTGGATCTCTGTGTTATCTAATGTATTGGTTTTTTGTTAGGATAATGTTGAATTCACTGGAATCTTCCGGTGAAGGTGAATCTTGAAACCATGGATGAAGGAAAAACTCTGGGAGCTCTGGATGAATTGTCTCTTGTGAATATTGATAATCCGGATCTGAAAAGTGTACTGGAGAGCAAAATCTTGTTTGATCGGTCTTTTTATTCGCTTCCAGATTGTCCTGTACGCCGTCGTTTCTTCTCTGTTATTGAATGCTTTCTTATTAGCTTATGGCAGAAAAGTTGTTTTGGATGCAAAGATTTGGATGAGGAGACAAATTATGTGATTTCCATGTTTGGTATCTTGAAAGATGTGGTCCTGGAAATTTGCTTCAATGAAGGTGTGTAGTTTTGTCCGTTTTCGGTCCAGTACTTTCGAGTTTTCGTCATTACTACGAGATGATGCCTTATTCCTTTTTAATTAGACTATATGTACTTTTTGCTAAGTTGGTGAACCTTTCCAAAATCGTATGGCGGTGCATGTGGAAGCCTTAGTTGCAGGTTATTTGAATTTTACAATGGCTTATTAAACTGACGGATGTTGGGTGATGAATATAGTATATCATTCCATTCATTGAAGTCGAAATATATAGTACCTATTTTTGATGACTTCGCCCCGTTAAAGTATTCACATCCATAATTTCTTACATTGACGGTTTCATTCTATAGAGACCGTATGGTTTGGTGGTGAGCAGTCAGGCCTTAAAACGAATCCACTGAATAATGCGATTGCATTTCTCAGTTGTTGTTGGCATGCGGCCGCATTAGCTGTCAATATCTGTGGTTAGTTGTAATAAATTTTGTACTTCCTTTCTGATGACTTGTGTTTAGTTTCCTGAGATTAATCACCGATTTGCACAAAAGATTTTTGGAAAAGTAAAAGGTTTATCAATTATTTGAAGTGTTGTCACATTACAGATTTTCTTTTTTTCTGGAAGGAATTGATGGTCTTTCTTCGATAGCCACTTATTTTCAGATGCTTGTGAAATTCAAGACCTACTAAAAGCTTCAATCCGTATGATTCCGCTGCGCAGTTGTTTGTCAACAGCTTTACTGACACAGGATGAAAGATGCCTTTCTGTTGCTGTTGCATTACTGCGCCTGGAAACTGCTAAAATGTAAATTTCGAAAATCGGTATAAAAAATCTTTTAGATATAATGATTCCGCATGATGAACCAATGATGCAGTTTGAGTTGGACTGCGTTCACTTTGCCGTTCAGTATTAGTTTGCTTAAATTTATACTGTAGTCCATTCAGTACGGTTTTTTCCCTCTTCGTTAAAGTCAGTGAGCATACAGAAGTTTTTGACGCTTGAAAGTCTTGATCTTGGCTATTTTATTAGAGTCATCTCTAAGAAAAATTGATGCAATATGAAAATGAAGTGAAAAAGATAAAGGATTTACCGCAACTCGGTACTTTAGAAAGAGAATTTCTTTTCAAGAAAAAAGAAAATTCAGAATGGCTTGAATATCAGTAAAATGGGTCAAGGAAATTAATCATTCATACATTTCAGCGACACGCCACCTCAGCTCAGTGCCATGTGGTTGTTCCGACATACTTTGTTTTCAATTAGCTATGACTATAAGGTGTGGTATTATTTCTTAATTTCTGTTTTATTTAATTTGTTGACTCTTCAGGGAGAAAAATTTTTTTAATGGTAATATTTCGATTTTTTCCAAAAAGAGAAGTTTCTTTTATTCAACCATATGGCTCTTACTGAATTTCGCGATATTATTCTGCCTTTGTTATTTCGAGAATTTGCACAGGTAGTTCTGGATTGGCTTCATTCGGAGTTAGCCGCGGTGCCTTTCGTGTTGCGTTTCCTCAAAATGTTAATCATGCAACAAAAAGATGTTGATGAACAGCAATACAGTAGTTTCTCGTGCTTGCAGTATGTTTTTTCATATCATTTTCTAAATGGCAGTAATCGACTTATCTCTGTGCAGCATCATATTGTTGACTCTCAGAGTCAATAAGAGACATGGACAAATGCTTTGTTTTGATGAATTTATATTCGAGAATATCTGTTCGATTCAAAAGGACCAGAATTTCTTTCTGCTCTTCTGTGTTCAGCATCTTCAATTCGTGTAGTCTACAAATTTGAAAGATTTTTTGAAAAGATGATTTTATTGATTTGTTGATTGTATTCATTAGCTATGATGTTTAGATGTGAAAGGAATAAAAAAGCTCGATTTGTTCGGAGCAGAAAAGTTTTTCCTGGTGATGAACTAACTCTCTGCATTCGGCAGTTGCATGGAGATTTACCCGTTACTACTTCCTACACATTCTCGAAAATCGAAAGGGTTTTTCATTTTTTATATTAGATACCGTTTTCTTTCTTCGAGGCTTTGGGATTATTTTTGCTGTAATTAAAGAAATTCTAACTGAACTTAATTCTAGGGCATTAGGACTTGGACATCTTATTATAAATTTATTGTGGACCATAGAGCTATGTGTACGTATGTCAATATTTGTTATTTTAATATTTCCCCTTTTATGCATAGAACTTCGGTACATCTTCCTGAATTCATGATGTTGATGGTTTATCATCAAATAAAAAATAATTACAATAATGTTGCAGGAAGTATGCCTGATGATGCCTAAATCAAGTGAAGAAGAATCAGGCGACCAGCAAATTGTGAAATGTTTCGAAAACTTAAGATCATCCTGTATACGGTTACAAAATTCGGGTGATGCTCCTTTTAATGTAATGCCCATAATAAGGATTGTTGAACAGCTGCAGAAGACAATAATGGAGGATGAGATTGCTTCAGCACGCAAGTGCAGAGGCTGAAATCACATACGAGCTAATGTGACGTGAAAGATCAGTTACTATGTAATTAAGAATATTATTGTTAGCATTCAGTTGAGCATTTTATTGGACTTTTTGTTATTTTTTGGAAAATGGTATGGTAAGGAAGAGAAACCAATAAAGTGGTTTATTATGTGCCGATTTTTGTTTATGAATATCCGAGCTATCATTTTACGTTATTTCATATATCGTGTATGCAATTCAAATTGCCAAATATGTACCTTTTCCGTTGTACAGTCGTTTTTAGATTCTGATATTGTGCGTAGACAGATGTTAATCTCTTCTTAGTAGAATAAATCTCGGAATGTTCCTCCTCCAGCATCTGCCCTGCTTTAATTGAGAGAGTACCTAAATATCTTGGCGAAGTTAAATAGATCCTAACAATATGCAGCATTCCCAAATTCGTGGAATTCTTACAACTCTTGCTTGCTACTGTAGAGTTAGGGTCTTGTGGCAAACTTCGAAGTGGTTAGAGAGCTTCAGTAGACGTTTGGATGGAAAAATTGATTTTAGTGAATCGGCCCTGGACCTAGCGTTAGTTTATTTAGGCGATATGTTGATCTGTGTTGCGGGGAGTTGTCACGAATTTGCGGGATTTTAGGTATTAGGTTAGTTGACTATGATGCAGGTGTGGTAAGTTGCATTGTTTAGTTGAATTGATTACTTTCAGAGTGGTTCTGACAATGTCATCATCGGGAAGCGACCGGCATCGATCAAAAAGTCATTCACCGAGAAGGTCTGTTTGTTCGTTGATAAGAAAGAAGGGAATGCTGGAAAATTTGCTAGTCAAGAAAGTTATCTGTGAAACATAATCGATAATTCCACGATTCGGAGTAACATTTATAGGTTCTGAGAAACTTGTACTTCTATAACTGTCTCCCCTTAAAGATGGATATCATCTTCCGAGATGCTTTTGCTGTATATCACCCCTTTCAGAATTAGTGCGATAGTTTATTAGGACTGAGAAAGTGAAGTAAACCTTTCCAATATTTTAGCCTAAAACAAATCTGGTTTTGCGCAAATCAGCGAAGTCGTTTTTGGTGATCGCTTGTGGTATTACATATAATTTCTGGTTTTCAAATATAATGCTTTCAGTGAGCGATCTGACTCACGCAGCAATTCGCCACCTCGTCGCCGTAGTCGTTCAAGATCAGTTGATCATGCCGCTGAGCAGCTCGGTCGACTGCATATTTGTAACTTCGACGAAAGTTTGAGAAAGGATGATCTGAAAGATGCATTCGGGTATTTATTCGAAGTTTTTTTTCGTGGGACTTATTCTGGAAACTGATACTTTACAACTGTATCTAGATCGTGTTTTCGAAGATGTTTGATACTAAGTTGACAATCATTTTCATCGGCACAGGATAGTCTATTTTGCTTACTGATAAAGCTATTTAGCAAGTTTGGCGACATCGATAATGTTTGGTTGGCGTCTTATCCGCCGCTCTTTGCGTTTGTCACATTCAAAGCAAAAGAAGATGCTGCAGATGCACTGAAAGAGATGAATAATGCGTACGTAAATTCATATACGGCTCATTTGACATTAATTATTGCAGAAAACATGGAATACGCGGAAGTTAATGTATTTTCATTCGAAAATTTCCGAAATTAAAAAATTGTTTGAGCTTTACAGATTATTAGTCTTATAAAGAATTTAGAATTTGTTATTATTTATTCCTCTTTTCTTACACAGTTTGTTGCATTATCTACTATTATCTATTCATTCAGGTATATTGGAAGAAACAAGATTAAGGTAGCTACAGCTCATCCGCCAAGAAAACAAGGTGAACGGGGTCCTCCACGTCGCTATGGTGGTGGCGGTTATCGAGGAGGTGGCGGGCCACGGTTTGTATTTCTGCAAATTTTTTATCTCTTTTATTTTCTATGCTGTGTTATTTCATTGTTTGAATTTCCTTCAATTCTCACTGTTAACTGCGTTTGTCCGAAATTAGTAATCGTCTGTTTATGATTGGTATTTCAGTTCATATGGGGGATATGGCGGCAGAGGCGGTGGATACGGTGGGGGAGGTTACGGAGGACGATCAGGGAACTCTCGTTCATATGGTGGAGGCGGTTATCGAAGCAATTACAGTGGCAGTGGAAATGGTGGTGATCGAAGGTAGGATTTTTGATCGATGAGTCACGTTCAGGATTGTGTATCAGATTGGATCTGAGAGAATTTACGTCTTGCTACGTTTTATTTCATGACTAATGTTATGTGCTTCCTTCTCTTGATTTCAATATGCTCCATTTCGTGTCTAATGGTGTGTGCACCTCCTTGATTTCAATCTGAACACAATGAACTTTGTTGATTTGCAAGATTTTCATTTATACCGAAAAAGAAACGAAACAACTGCGACTATTGAGCTGATAAGGATTATAAGTAACCCATTAAAGCTTATACTTCATGCCTCTTTCAAACTGTCAACTGGTTATGTCGAAAGTTTCTAAAATTCATTTTTCTTTATATTCCAGTACTCAGTCTCTCTTAAATGAAAGGAAAGAAAGCATTGCTTATGTATAAATTGGTCCATCCTGCATTGGCCGAGCTATGCAAATTGGTGTTTCGGGTACGAATGAAATGAGTTATCCTCACTTACGGCTTCTGCCGGCCAAGCCAAATTTTGGTACTATTCATACGTAGATGGTTCGGTTAACAGTTGGTGGGCGGATACTGGTAGCTTTGACAAAATCGGTGCACTTGATTGTGTAAATTGCTGGATTCCGCGATGAATAATACCGGTGGTTACATCACAAGATATCCTTTTAAATGAATTATTGGGCATTGTACTACTACAAGTGGTAAGTCCGATTTTGCGCACTTGTATTTCTGGGTCCTGTCTCCTCAGTACATCCCTGATCAATTTGTTCTTTTTTGTCTTCAAATTTCCGAGTTATGAAGGCCGTTTTAGTCATTTTGTCGGTAATGCTGAAATGTGATTTGGTTGTCCCTGGTTTTTGGCATTGTTCCTCTTTGGGCTTAAAATCAGTGAAATGGTATTTCCATAATGTTCAGAATTGTAAATTAATTTTGCTCAGAAATGTCTAATGTGACAGTCGAATTGCTTCTCGAGTACCACTCAAACCTTGTTCTCAAAATAGTATTAGTATATTAAGTGAGGCTTTGTTTATGAAGTTGTCAGTGGTCCATTTGTCTACCGTAACATGTTTATCAAACCGCGAATGGTTCATCTGTTTACTGAAGTTTAAAAAAACATTTCCTCGTAGCTCGTAATACTGATGTTTTATCGGGCTGACCAGGAAACAATATATTTCGCGAGAACCATCTGTTGTGAAATCTGCACACTTTCGATGTTTAGTGGGGTTTTTGAAAGGAAATCCCGTACAGGTAAGCTCATTTCTTACGTTTTGGTAGCTTCACTATTTCTAATGAAGAATTTTTTCAGGAGTGGCAGTAATCGATACAGTGATCGCCGTTGATTCATTGTACCAATTCATGCAAGCAGTAATCATTGTTTCTCAAGTCCTCTACTGATGTTGTTTTTCAGTTAGATCCGTGGTTGGAAACCAGATGTTTATTTTTATTTCTTTTTTCAGGTAATGTTAGCAAACAAAAATTCCTTTGTTTTTCCGGTATTTAAGAAGTTAAAATTTGATATGTTTTGAAATTAACCATTGCTGATCAGATTTGCTTTTTCTGTTTTTCTTAGAATTAAAGCGAGCTGCAGGTTCATTGACACAAAACTTTTTAATGCATGGTTTACATGTTTTATATGTTTTCAAGTTTCCACCATAAAATATACATATGAACATTGCAAGTGAGCACGGAATTTGAATGCGCAAAGGAAAGCGTGGAACATGTAAAGCTGTTTTTACCATTGGTGGTGTAAAAATATTTTGGAGAATTTAGAATCCTTGTATATCATTAGATCTAAAATGCTGAATCTGTCATGGTACTGTAAAGGTTTCTGTAAATTTAACTCTCTCTCTCTCTCTCTCTCTCTCTCTCATGGAGTAGTCTTAAAAAATAACAGATCCTGATAGATGAAGTAGTTAAGCTTGTTGCAGATCTTATGTCAGATTGAAAAATGGCCTTGTTCCGGAATAATTTACTCCTTGCAAAACATTTCCATTTGAAGTCTAAATTTCTTTGGTCATTTAAGATTGAGAACTTACTGTCTGCAAGAGATATTAGGTGCTTAAAATTGAATTCAGAAATTGACCTTGCAACTACAGTATTAAGATATTTGCAGTTATTTTTTTCACATCTTACGAGATTTGGAGGAATATCTCATGAGTCACTTTTAACAATCAAGATCATAACGATCACATATTAAGAAGGAATTGTAATTAAAGTGTGACTGCTGATCCTAATCGCAAATGTAAATAGACTGGCTTAAATTTACTGCGTCGATATATAGCACTTAAGCTTCAAAACTATAATATAAACCATCATTTTGATTTAATGGGGTCATAATCCTCTAAAATATCATGAAACGAATATGGCAAACCGCAAATGTACTGTTATAAATTGCATCCTAGACGGAGTTTACGTTCGTATAAGTGTATGATAACCTTATACTTTGTAAAATAGTTGGTACTTCAAGATGTTAAGTAATATGATTGAAAGTACTATACAAAACAAAAAAAAAATGACCTTGAGAAATTGTAAGTTGATAATCCATTTTTTAAGCAGATGAATTGATAATTAAGAAAGGGATGATGACAAATTTGTTGAAATTTAAACACTAAAATCTAAAGCCCTAATTTTTTGTCACACTTTTTTGAAATGATATATTAAATGAGCACATAGAAGGATTTCTCGAATTTATCGCATGATCACATTGTTGCTAATCCGATGGATATATATATATTTCTGTCCGAAATAGCTGTACCGTAAATTTAATGCATTACAGCTTACAGTGTTAAGATGAGGCATAATTTTATTTACAATATTGCATGAAATTGTGTTCTGTCTTCAAACGTTGTCTGCTTGCAGTTGCAAATTCAAAAATCAACATTTGCAATTGCAAATTTCAAGAATTTGGATATGTTAATCATCGAAAATCTCCTATTTAATTCGTTCGGAAAAGTAATCGGAAGGCACATCATTTATCAAAAAAGTACAGTTACCTTGACAATTATTCTGGTTATGCACATGATCATTAACTTATTCACTCAAATAATTAGTGGATCTATTTACTAGAAGCAATAAACACGAATAAACAAACGGGTATATGTACGAAGTTGATTTACAGCGGAAATGAGCATGAATAGGCTTGTCCTTGTCCCTAAATGATACAGTTTCCACATAAAATCTAAGAATGATCATTGCAGAAAGAATATATATCGAAGATTAAATTATGAATTCCACATCACTTCCAACCCCTATTGATATACTTTTTTCATCTGAAAATTTCAAGGCTTTATAGTTTGACGAAAATAGGTGACGTATAGGATTTTTTAAATTCCTCCAAGTCTTAGATTCAAAAAAATAATGCGGTATTTTGCTCAATCTATTAATAGCTATGCTGCATAAAAAGTTTCAATTTCACTGCGGAAGATATCTAGCAAAATATATTTCTGCTTCGCGAAGCATTCAATTTAATTGATGAGTCAATCATTCATTTCTTATTTTTTCAGAAAAATAAAATCACCAGATTATGACTCAGCAAAAGCAAATGTTTCTGATACATTACTTTAATTTAAAGCGCTTCTAAATCAGTTTCGGCGAACAAATATTTTTCAGAACTTAGCGTTCTATAAAAAATATATAAGAAGGTAAATTTCTAATTTCAAATCTCATTACTCGAATATATAAATTTAATCAGCATGAAGATCATTGATAACGATCCCGAAGGTATTCAATATAGGAAATAATCGAATATTATGAATTTAGTCGATAAATATTTATAAGTAAATCCTACAATGGAATTATCAAATATAATTCAGTCAAGTAGAATATATTCTCTATCTCATTCTGCAGTCGATGTTTGAAATGTTGAAATATATATTACTTGAATGAATTGAATGAAAATGAATAAGATGAATATAAAATAAAATAAGCTTAATGGATAAATGAAATCTCATACTACATCTTCTAGTACTAATAAAAATGATTAGCATAACACAAAGTGCAAAAATTAGTTTAAAAAAGTGCGAAACTGAAATTATGCTAAATTATGTATATCAGTTTCTTTGTACGAATTTCATCATTATTCCTTATTCACATCATTTCCTAAATTTTCTGCCGATCATATTTTTCTGGAGCTGATTTATAGTGAAAATTTCTGAAAATATGCCACAGTTAAATTTTTATGAGTAAACTGAATAAAAACAAAAATAAAAGTATGTTTTAGAAAGAATTATATTTTCATTGATTTTCGCTGATTGTTTTTTATCGATTCCAACCTTTCCAAATTTCTTTTTTAATTTAAATGAAAATTTCCCTTGAGTAGTTCCGATCAACTTGAAAGCAATAAATATTTTCTGAATATAAATCACTTCAAAAGTTAATTACTGTGCATGGTACTGCATCATAAAATTCCATTCTGTTCGATCATACACTGTCTTCTTCTGAATTTTATTTTTCTTTTTTGAGATTAAGCCAATCAAAATAATGTCATAATTATGGATTTGTGCAAATTGAACAACGAAAGTATTACATAGTTGTTGTTTACGTTTAATTAATGGTAATCTTACTGAAATTATAATCAGGCATTAGTAACTGACTGTTGGCAAAGACTGGCACAAATTGACTCAAGCAAAAAATCATTATTAAAAAGGAAAGTCTCCAGAAGATATTTGGTGTTCATCGGTCTTGAAATGCTCAACTATGATACGCGTCCTTGAGATTGCATGGAACTGATTTTATTTTTAGCATAAATAAAGCCCATGAAATACTACTGATTTAATATTATTCAGGATATATATCAATGTAAGTTACTGATAACTCTTCTTACTTATTTTGAATGTTAAATAATAATCGCAGTGCATAGAAATAATTCAAAAAACTTGAAGATCTTGGAAGTTAATTCAACTTTTTTGTTTCAGAATTAATTTATCACCAGATGCCATATGGTTCAGTATTAATTCAATTCTTCAACTTGACTGAAAATTTGATTTCGAAAATTATAAATAAAAATAGTTCGGAGCTTTCTGCAGCGAAAATGTCTTCAAGAATACTATTTTAGTTTTTAGCAGAATTGGAAGAATTCTATTAATGGCTTGAAATAAAATGAACTCTACAATTTTCATAATAATTGAAAAGTAATTTTATTAATCCAAACATATTTCTTCAGTATATTTTAAAAGCAAAATGTTATTTCAAAAATATTTCGTAATGATTTAAAAGATTTTTCATCAAGATGGTGAGTTTTCATATATCATTAATTTTAATTAGAAGTAGTGTCTTGAAAATTTTATTGAGCAATTCCTTAAAACCAAAAAAAAAAAACAAAAAAAAAAAAAAAAATTGTGAAAGCGAAAAAAAGTTGCATACTGTAGTCATAAATCAAGGAATATATTTACTGCATCAAAAAATTCAAAATTGAGCTCTGTATTTGATAAGTCTGAATCAAAAAGTGTTAAATTAGTTTAAATCAGTTTGTCAAATATTTATTATTATGTCCTGCATTTATACTGCGGTAAAAATGAAAAAATCACTTTTATTTTAGCTATCGTATGCTTCATATCTTTAAAAAAAATCAAATCAAATCCATGCGCAAACTAATTTTTAAATATTGAGAAGAAACAATTATTTTTATTAAGAAAAGTTTAAGAGCACGATTGAGAAAAAAAAAAAAAAAAAATCAATTAGTCATACATTCTACATTAATGTTAAGTGTAAGTTTAACCAAATTATATTATTTTACATAATACAATCTTTTCATTATGGAAAATTTGACTGATATATTCTGAGAATTTTAAGCCATAATAATGCTTTTTGTTTTTTGAATTCTTTTCTTCATCTCCAACTGATTTTTAGTTTTTTCTCCATGAACTTTAGTTGATATGCTTGCTTCGTTTTTTCTTTTTTTTTTTCCTAGCTCAATTCAGTGAAATGTGTTCAAAAATAAATTGAAATTTTTGAGTACTTTGGACGTGCAATCGTATTTCTTTACTCCGTACAAATATCCTTCCGTTTTGATAACAAATTACCGTGATTATGGTTTCCATTTTATTCCATTCTCATTTTTAATTCAATCGTCTTTTTTTCTGCATACTATATTTTCTCTTTTTATATAATTAAAAAATAGTGGAACAAATTGAACTACTTCAGTATCATAATGATATTTATAATATATTGATATAAAAAATAAGCCAAAAAATTATCCCATCACTACTATGAAATCTTATTACCTTGAATTTTGAAGTACAAGGAAAACTTTTGTAAACTCAAAATCCCAGAAATTATACATCTTAAATTCTTTAAAATTTATTGCTACAAGTTGAAGGTTTTCTAAGCAAAAATTTATTAAGTGACATTCTCAATAATTACATCCTGGCTTTTTGGTTTTCTTCGAGAATGCTCAAATTAGTCTCGAATGCAACTCTCAAGCAGAAAAAAAAATATGGATGACTAATCGAGAGGGAACTATTAATGGTCAGGGAATTACTAATTTGTTATCCGTTTATCAAAGTGCAACGCCCAGATTGTTTTTTATAAATTTTTCTTTTTTTCTGTTTTGTGAAAAAGGGGAAGAAATATTTGACTTAAAAAAGTATGTTTGCACTCTCAGTGTATTTCATTCTTTCACATAAATTTGTCGCCGTATTGCTTTTTCGGATTAATTCCTCCTATTGTTGTAGATGTTTTTTCTTTTTTCTTTCATTCATCCTTTTTAATTCCAAAAAACAGCATTGAACTTTAACCTTATTATATTTATTAAACGACGTTTTGTTCACTTGAGTGAATATGGCGAAGAAAATTTTGCAGTAAGCTATAATTGCTTTCTGCTTTATAAACATATTTTTCATCAGTATAATATTAATATCCGAATATAATATGCTAAAGCTTTTAGAAAGGAAATGAAGAACGAAGAACAGGTTAAGAAAAAGAACATTGAGAAAAAAAGTCTTTCTAAATGCCTACAAATATTAAAAATCAGATAGTACTAATTTCATCTCTTTTTGATATGAAAAAGATTTATTCCTGAATATGTTTTATAGAAAGTACTTTTTGGATAGTTTAAATCACTTGTCAGAATAATTCAGGATGACGCACTTTTTATGCACGAAGTTTTTTGACAAGTCTTCTCCCTTTCAATGTTTTATAAATATTAGATTAGTTTTGGTTGAACTATGCTATAAACAATGATTTCATTATAAAAAAATTAAATCAAAACCATCCGTATGTTAAAATATGAAATCAACTTATTGATTAAACTAATAATTATCGGTAATTTAGGTCTTATATTATTTAATCTTAGCCCATCAATATGTAGTAATGATTTTTTTCTTCAAACTTTTGAAACTATCACGCTATTCTTATGCTGTGATGATTGCAATCAAGTTGATCATATGAGCATTGATTTCAAGTTATGCTATTGTACAAACTATTCTTATGAATATTTTGTTCGCTGCAGGTTTTTTCAGTCATTGAAAGTTGCCTCTGATCAAGAAAGTTCATAGTTTCTTATGAAAACATTTATGATTGCAGTTGATGGGTTCATCTATAGATAAAAATATGTACCAACAACAACAATTTGATGTAGCAAACCCAGCAGTTTTTACATCAAGTATGTTTAATTCCTTCTTTTTTTTCCATATCACTTCTTATTTTTGTCGTCATTAAATGTTTAAAAAGAAAAGATTTGTTGAAATAAATAAGTGCATTCTTTGAGTTGCTAATGATAACTGACTGGAAGAGATTCAACATTATTTTTCCTTTGTGAAACACTTCTATTTGTTGAATATTAAGTCGATAAGATGAGGTAAAATTTTGAAATATTGTGATGAACGCTTTTGAAATGTTTACTTGGAAATCATTAACTACTAATTATGCTCAATGGATAAGAGTTTAGTCATCAATGTTAATTATGCTCACTAATTGGTGAATTATTTTTTAACAAACAAATCAATTTTACCGATTCAGTATTATGAATCGTGACATATCAGTGGAATACATAGGCATGAATAATATAAGATGTTGAGGATCATCAATGTATTCGATTGAAATAAATCTAATCATAGTAGTCTTGTCATTTAGTCTTTATTACCTAAAATGTTAGTTACCCATTGTTACTTGAGAGATAGCAGTGAATCAGAAAACGGTTCAAATTCTAATGATGATTTTTGATTCTCCACGAACTTAAAATTATGTGATTGGTGAAGGAAGATGTGTTTACGTAAGGATGTATTTTCCATTTAGCAGTTACTTCTCATTACTTTTTTGCAGATATTGCAACAAATGATTTTACAAAGCAATTTGCAACTTATTGGAATCCATCCACTGAAATACGCTGTGAAAACTGGCTGCATGCACAAAGGAAGCAATTTCATTCGCAAAAAGATTACGATCATTGTTAGTAAAGATTACGATCATTTAGTATTCATAATTGATTAATGATATTTTTTTTTCTCCTTCCAAATATTGACGAATTTCCATCCTCAATATTTATGGATTTGAAATTTAAAAGTTAGAGAGGGATTTTTTTCTTCTTTACATTTCCCTTCATTTACTTGCGATTACTTTCTATTTCCCACAGAAGTATTGAACTGACATTCGTTTTTGAAAGAACCAAACTTTTAACAAATATATGTGAAGAAGAGATTAAGCCGAACGATTCCAAGCATCACAATAGTTAAGAAAGAAGGAAAATTTTGTGTTATGCAAATAATATTATACTTTCAGCCATTTATCAATTAAAGTCTGCATTCGCTTGCACCAATCAATTCATTAGCTCGTTCTCGAGATCACAAGCCAGTCTCGATGATGGTACTCGATGCACTTCAAAATAGATGGAAAGATAATCCTTCCATCATCGTTTTCATTATAATGTGCCATAAGTGAAAAGAAAAAAACTGCTCATATTGTATTTTATGTTACTACGACAACGAAAGCTTTTGAAGGATAATCGCTATCACAAATAATAATTGTTGATCTTTGCATTTAATTTTGCAGTTTTATTAGCAAAAGGCAAAAAGACAAAGAGAATATCACAAAATTTGCATCAAAAAAATTAGCATTCTTATTGATTTTGATACTTTAATTTTTATATTGTTCCTTGGAATGAAAAATTGGAATGAGAAAAAAAGATGGGATAAAGAAATGGCTGAATCCTGAATATTGTTTTATGTTTTACAAAATCTGTTGTGAAATCAAGTTAATTCCTTCTTTCCTTCTTATCAACTAGAACTTTGAAGTTGATGATTGAACTGTTAAAAATTTGTCACCGTGAATTATTGATTGAAATTTTTAGGTGAATGTAAAAGATCTCCAGTTTTCCAATCTGCCAAGCGAATATTTCAGAGCAATAAAATTTTTGTTTACATTTATTTGATGACACAGTATGAATGACAAATTATAGGGAACCTGATAGGTCAGAATAATCGTAAGATACTGGGATCGTTATTCATCTTCAAATAGGTCTTGAATCCGTTCTGCTTTTTTTTGTTTTATCCTTCCTTCTCTACGCCTATCTACTTGATAGAAGTGCAGTTTTGCTGAATAAAATCCTATGTAAACAATTCTTGGCCAGTTTTTAATGGATTAAAACAGATAATATTTTTATGAAGCCTTTTTCATTTATTTAGTAAACACTGATTTAGAATCAAAGTTTCTGACTTCAACTTTTCTTTCTTGCCTTACTGAGACATTTAATTTTGCTGGAAAATGATTGATATTGATGACGTAAACGTCACTGTTATCAAGTTTGAACAGAACTGCTTGAAGGAAAGAAGCAAGCAAACAAATAAAAAACACTAAAATATAATATAGCATGCTGCAATCCAATCTGCAATCTATGAGTGAGTGATAAGCAAAATTTTGTGACAAAAATTGATTGTTTGCGGTTCATTTTTCATTTATTCTTATCACCCGTATGAGTAAATTAATGAAAGTTGAGCAAAATTTTTTTCAGCTCCTCACTTTTCTTTTTTTTTGTTCAAATATTTTTATAAATGTAATAATGTACTCATTTTTTTCTCTTTCATTTATTACAAAAATGAATTACATTCATTAAAGTAGCGAATTTAATCTTTAAGTTGGGTTAGAAAGGTTACACTTGAATTACAGATATTATGAGGTTAAAAAATTACAATAGACATTGGGTTCTTTGAAAAGCACAAAGCATGACAAAACATTTAATATAAAATTTAAAAATTTTCTTTTTTTTTTTTTGAAAAATCAAAATTTGCCAGGTGAATTGATAATTAGTAAAGGACAGAGGATGGCAAATTTGCTTTCAACTTGTATATATTAATGCTGGAACATTATGGATACTTTATAATTGTGATTCGTTTTTTTTTTTTTTTTTTTAGGAAACGATAAAATTTTTTTTTTTAGGAAGCGATAAAATGATGAAAAATTTATCAGATTTGAGGATTCCAAATAGTAATTCCATCACCTTAAAAGAAAACTTTCATACACCGTCAAAGTCGTACGTAAGATTACAATTAATGTTACTAAACTTTGATTCTAAACGAGTAAACGTTGAATATTCCTTGCAAATTATGTCTGCTATAATAGGTTGCAACTTTCTGATTGAAAATAATTCGAATGAAAAAGAAATATTGCAGTTTGGAATGTCACTCAATGTTGTCATTAGCTAAATGCGTCAAATGTAACTTTCTCTTTGATGATGGCATAATATTTGTGAATAGTGGAAGTAAAACTTTGCATCTTGATTGCTTCAGGTTTATTTTCAGCAGTAATTAGTCTTGTTTAGAAAAATGAAAATAATATTTTTAAAAATTCATAAAAAATATCTCTTTTTGGAAATAAAACAAAAATTGAAACTAATGAGAAGTTTACACGACTATTATATTTCTAATTCAATATTTAATTCCGATAAATTTCCGACATCAATGCAAAAGTGCTGAAGACTGTTGCTGGTAATGATCATTGCCGAAAATTTGCTTTTTGTTTCTTCTTTTTTTTTCTGGAACAAATTTGACAAAAAGTTTGAGTGTTGTAAACAATTAATGGAAGTATTTTTTAGACAACACATGTGATGAAATTTCGTTAACAATATTGAGGAAGCACATCATATATGTCAATCTTTTTTACAACTATCAACAAAATTGCAAACTGCAAACTGCACTACCTCCAAATTCCAAATGCGCCAATATTCTCTCTTTTTTAAGATGCGCGCAATGTTTTTGTCTTCTGAATAATGAAATACTATACATCATTGATGGATGAAACTATTGTGATTATGATTTCAAAACTCTTCATGCACCATCTTGCGTGAAATATGGTATGCATTTCGTTCATTGCAATCACTTATCACTTAGGAATCAAATTGATATAAGTCAAGCCAAAAATGATCTAAACGATCGTAAGTAGTGGAAAGTTTTGCTCAAAAATGACTTTGAATAACTATTTAGTTTAGCTATATCATATATTTGTCATATATTGCTAACTTTTATAAAAGAAATTTTGTTGAAATTGCGTAAAAGAAAAAATCGTCTGTAGAGTTGCTTTTAAAAAAACGTTTTGTTTTTTTTTAATCCAAATCGCTTTCAGCGATATATGACAGATGTTTTAACGAATTCATTTATATTTCATAAACTTTTATATCATTTATTCATGTATTTATGGCAAAACGCAACTGTGTGTTAGTAGCCTCATGCAATCGTTATTGAGTTACATTATATTACACGAAATTGATTTATTTAAGAATTTTTAATTGCAATAAATCTATCTTGCAATTTTGCAAAAGATTTCACGATTTCAAAAAACATGCTGAAATAAATTAAAGAATTTTGAATGTTTGACTTTTGTTTAGCATTGCTGATTATAAACAGGATTGGGTTAATTGTCACTGTTATGCTAATCATGCCAATAATATCGAGTTATTCTATCTCACGAAATCATAATCATAATAATTCTGGCCTACTGATGGAAGACTGATAAAGGTAATATGTCATGGTATTATTCCATATGTTAGTAATAATATTGAAGTGAATCAATATCTGGAAGAGTTATCCGTACAGCAAATATAAATTGACATTCAAAATGCTTGGAAAATGATAATGTATTTGGTATGAGAATTCCCAGGAAGTTTCTAATCTCTAATTTGCATGTATTTTACTGTAAATAAGAAATTATTGATGTGCATTTAAATTGATTTCAAAATGAATAAAAAAAAAATTTTTTTTAAATTGTTTTATTTCTGCAAACATCTATGGAAAAATCCTTAAATTTTAGAATTCTATGCCAAAATTGCAATAAACTTACAAAAATGGAAAATGAAAACGTTGTGCAAAATAGGAGTCTACCAAATTAGATCATTTTGTATTTTGCTTTTATTTTGAACATTTAAAAAAAAAAAAGAAGGGTTTATTTGGAAGTATAACAGAATTACGAATTTACAAACATTTCAAAAATATGCATTTCATAGTTAATATTCAGGTGGTGCGAGTATCGAACATGGTATGGAGTTATATTATCAAGACAACATTTATCATCCTTATCATTTCTATTGTGCAAACTGTCGGTAACTATTTTAACTCAAGTTTTTTGCTTTCTTGGATCACTTTTTGACTTGATAAGATTTGCTAATATCAAGATATTGTGCTATTGAAATATCAGAAATTGTGAAAATATTTAATTGTTGATAATCTAAAATCACTCGTTGATTGCATAACTACGTAATGCGAGTACTTACAATAAGTTTTAAGTTATTAATATGGCACTTTTAGCATTTGACTTTGAACAAAATATAATCAGTTACAAGATAGAATTGGATGAAAATGCACGCTGTTTAAAAGATAAATTCTATTTTCAGCAATGTTGTGATTATCAATGCATGATATGTGCCGCATGTCGTCATCCAATTGACAATGGAAGAAGTGTTTTTGCTCTTGGAAAATACTGGCATGTTGATGTAAGATGAAAGTTTCCTTCAGTATGTAAAATTCTCAAGTATATTTTTCACCAAAAAAAAGAAAAAAAAATTAATTGAAGGAAAAAATTTTGTCCGAAACAACAAATCAAATCGTTGAAAATGACGAATTGCATTTTTTCTTCAATTCTTTTTCTGACGTTGCTGTATTTGGCAATTTTAACGATTTTTGTTTTTTAAAGATTAATTCAACACTAGATTTCTTTTGCAACTCATTTTAGCACTTTCTATGCACCAAATGTGAGAAACCTTTTTATGGTAGCAAATCGTTTGAGAAAAAAGATCGAGCTTACTGCTACAACTGCTGTTCAAAGGTTTCAATCATATTTATTTCAAAATTCCTTCAAGCTAATATCTATTCTTTCTTATTCCTAGAACCTTCGAGAAATTTCTATTGCTCGATAAGTCCATTTTATTTTACATGTTTTCATCGGTGGGCTCAAAATGTGATCAAGAAAAGCTTCTCATGATAATTTGAATTTCAAAAAGTCCTCTCTTACATCGTATTTAAGAATTCGAGACTGAAAATTCTGATACTAATTTGAATATTATTGCAGTTATTGCTGGTATCAATGAATATTTTTTTTTTTTTCATGCTAATTCCAAGTATTTTGCGGATATTTGCTATAAATGCAATGCGATGCTAGCAGGAAGCAGCCTAAAAGTATTTGATAAATATTGGTGTCCGAAGTGTTACACTTGCTCAGCATGCGATACAGTGCTAAATTCGAAGTATTAATTTTTATTCTTTTTTTTTTTTTTTTTGTTCATTTTGTCCAGTAGAATGAAGAAAAGAGTGAAACATTATCTCGAATGTTTAATTTCATCGATCTCTTTTTAACATTTTGCAGACCAAAGGTGATCGAATGGAACATGCGACCAATTTGCAAAAAATGCTTTGATCATTTCCCGAAAGAAATAAAACACAGAAATGATCCTTTGAAAAATTATTTCGTCCCACATTGTTTGTCTTTTCTTTTTTTGAGAAACAAGAAAAAAAAAAAAAAAAACTAGAAATAATGGACAAATTTTGTTATCAGGAAACCAATGTGTATCACGTAAATAACTTGGGACGAGATCAAACATTAAGAAAATATATCATATAGCCAAAAAGTTTTCCAAAAATATGAGTTATTCGAAAATATCAAATAATCAGGCTAAAAGTGTTATTTTTTTCTAAGATTTTGGTCCTGAAAATCGAATAGGCATAAAATTATCATAAACATATTGAAGAAAGATTGAAAAAAGGATAAAAAAAAGCTGAATATTTTCACTTGTTTCATTTGTAATTTAGATATGCTTATTTCTAAATTATCTCTCTTAAATTAAATGAACAGTTTTTATCAGTCGATCCTGAGAATATTCAAATTTCTTATAGAATGATATGTTCCAGTTATGCATTAGGCAATATGGAATACAATATTTTCCATCGTTCAATTTATTCCACGGTGATTTGTTAAACCAATATTCTCTTCCTTTATCTTTGTTTTTCATGATCATTTTGCAAATTTTTTGCTTCATACAATTGATTTCCACATAAAAGTGCCAGAGACTGAAGTCTTTTTTCCATCATGTAATCATCCCGGAAGTTATCTGATCAGTATTTTTAAAGCTACTTTTTAAGCTCAATGTAAGACTTACACATAATAATGAGCAAAATAAAAATGAAAAGTTAAATCCAATATAAATTTCACCAAGTACTTGAACTACCGTAATTTTAAGATTGATAAAGTCTCAAGTCTCGAAACTATTCATCTTCAGTGGAATCCATGACTTTCATACAGTTTGAATCAATACTTCAATACACAAAAATTACATAATGATTCTGATCTGCAATAGCACATTACGTGCACTTCATCCAATCTGCTTGCATCTTTGTTTACTATGATTCTTTAAACTGCATTTCTGCATGCAAGTTGCATATACTGGAGTAGGAGATAAAAATTAAGTGTTTAGCATGTAATAAATCTATTAATGGAAGATGAAAACACCAAAAAATCACCTCAACGGCACTCTTAACTGGCGGTAATTGATTACCGATGATAAACAACAGAACGTGAAAAATATCGGGAAGAAC
This sequence comes from Onchocerca volvulus, assembly GCA_000499405.2. NCBI lineage: Eukaryota > Metazoa > Nematoda > Chromadorea > Rhabditida > Onchocercidae > Onchocerca > Onchocerca volvulus. The sequence goes on along the minus strand of HG738138.1, from coordinate 10,441,142 downwards.
ATTCTGAAACAATGTAAAAGTGATTTATAATAGATTTTAAGAAAAAAAATCAAAAAATATCTAATCCTCTTTTTCTAATCTAAGCGATTTCTCAAAATCACCCGAAAATTCGAGAGTTATTCGAAATATAATCATCCTCGCAGTCAGAAAGATGACGTTATAAGGTTTTGTGATGAAAATTATCAGATCATTGTTCTTTATACAATCTAATAGTCTGGTTTTGCAACTGATATTAAGTAAAGAGAAAAGGAAGAAATATTTTTAATTCCGTTTTCGAAAAAATAAATTTTTTCTAGAAACCTTCCAAATATTTGAAAATATTAGTTTTTTTGTTCGGTTTTGCTTTTGCTTTCGGCTTTTCGATATAGAAAAGAAACGGAATTTCAATGCCCAATTTCGAAGTAACTTCGTGAGAGGTTGTTAAATAATTATAATAAAATTTCCTTATCTTAATGTATGATTATTTAGAGACAGTGAGATAAGTTTGCTGAAGGCCAAGTTTCTGACTAATTAGAATTGATTTGTCAGAGCAATTAAATTGTCTTTTAATGACTGGTGGTTAGAGAAAATTAAAATAGGCGCTGATAATTATAAGCTTATTTGTTAACTATAATGTGATTCGGGAATTATTCGAGCGGGGGATTTTCAAGCTAAGTGATAATTAAAATCAATTAATTCCCTATTACAGAAGAAATTGCTGTAAATACACCTCTTATGCATCATCCCAAGTTTAATGCTGCACTTCATTGTTTGCTCAATTTATCATTTTACATAACAAACTTGAAAAGGCATAGAATCATTTAAAATGAAAAAAAAATTTATAATTATTTCATTACTTCATATAACTATGACATAATAAAAATCATTCATTCAATGATACTACAGTTAATGATACTTCAAATAATTCATTTAATGATCCAATGTTCATCAATTTAATGATGGTGAAAACAATGAAAAAGAAATGATATGAAGTTTTCAATAAAAATAACCTTTGATTCTCAATTACCTTATAAGTATGAATAAGGAAACCTTGACAGGAAATAGGAAGGAAAGAGAAAGAGGTGAAGGACATAAAGATCAAGAAAAGAAGAAAATTTATCTTGTCTTCAAACATAGATTAAAGAGCTCATTAAGCTTTTACACTGGTGAATATGGCAAATGAACTAATGGAGGAGGAACAAATAAACGGAGATTCAACAGAAATGAATATTTTTTGTTAGGAGAAAAGAAAAAACAAAAAGAATGTAAGCAAATAGTTGGCTCCCGAAAATATATTTCTGTCAAGATTTCCCTCATATTATGTCCATAGGTTGTGGTTTCTGTTTAAAAATTCATTTTCTTTTAAAAGAGTGATTCCTTTTTTTTTTTTCTTTTTTGGAAAAAATTAAGAAGTGCTTTTTCATCATCAATCAGTCACATGTAATGCTTATTTTTAAGACTCATCTCTGGAAATTTTGTTAACAGCTATATTTCTTATTGCTTTATCGTTAACCGACATCCTTTTTGCAAACTTTCAGATATAAATTCCAATGTATGGAATCCATTCCTTTTTAATACTTCAATGTGCTTTACTGTTCACAGTAAGAGCGAAAATAAAAAATGAAATGAAACGGTAAATTCAGTAGATATGAATTCTAAAGAAAAATACTACTGATGCTAAAACAGACGTAGTGCGCCATATGCGAATAATGTTTCGAAATAAATAAGTCTGTTGTATACAGCTAGTTTATATCAATTCATTTCATTCCCATTATTCGTTATTAAACCTTGCCAATTGATGGTAATTAACATAAGCAATGAATTCATGCTATGCTCGCTCATATTGATTTTAACAATTAATATTTTTTTTTTTTTTAGTTGCTTTATGGAAGAAAGAAGAAATTAGCTTCTAAATTCCATTTCTAATATAATCTGGAATTACGGCTCTAAAAAGAGCAAGAACCACGTCGTTCTAAGTAGATAAATTTCCAAAAAAAACTTGACTGAAAAAATTTTGAAGGTCAATGAGTCATAATTTGTCCATCACACCAAAATAAATATCACTAGAAGACCTCATATCCTCAACCTGTGATTTCTGTATTTTCGCCAAAAATGTTTCAAAAACTTTAGATCATGTTTCAGACTATCACCACATTTTGCAACTATAGAACAATGCAAAGAAAAAGCAGTGAGTACAGGAAATTTTATACTACAGTTCAACCAATCAATAAGAATAAGATGGACAATAGAAAGATAAGAGATATTAGTACGACAATGTAATTATGTAACACAGCAATTTCTAAAATATAAGCCATTATTAACACATATGTTTCTTATATTGAAGTTTAAATCGTTGTAAATCGACTTTTGACTGTTAGCACTTCAACGGTATTCGGCAAATAAAAGCAGTTAATATTAGAAAACAAATCTTTTCCCGTATGATTTTGAAGTTTTAATATATTGATACAATTTTTATAATACGCCACAAGATGAGCATACTGATAAAAATGATGCAACCATGCAAATTCTATGCCGCGGTAAATGGTTCGGCAGTTTCGATAAAACGGTGATCCAAATATAGAACCTAAATATAACAGAATTATTGATAATGTTGAAAAGCTCATGATTTTCAGATTAAACGATAATGTCATTTCCATCATCAGGAGAAACGATGAAAAATATATCCAAACAAATGAAGGATTTTGGGTTTTCCTACAAACTATTCCGTCACTTTCCCTAAAAAACATTCGATCGAAAATCAAAAATAATTCTATTATATAGATCAAACTAAAGACAAAGATTAAAATAGTGAATATAAATGATAAAAATACCGCTTTCTCAATACACCAAGCAATAAACAAGACTGACAGAATTAAAGATAATACGTTTTACTGAAGTGCCGAAATTATTCAAGTGCTAAGATTTGAAAAATAACATTCCGAATCAAAATACCTCTCGTCCAAGTCTCATTAATTCATTCTGCACATCCGAATCCCATTCAAAATGTAAAACAGCAGCCGGAAGAAGATTCAGTTCATTTAGACTCATCGTATCATTACTGATTACTTTTCCAGAGATCGGATCTTTCAAAACGAATAACATTGGTTCAATCTGTGCCAGATGCTGTTCAACGAAACTGCGTACAGCATAGAAAGGCTCACAGCATCCAAATGTACCCTAAAAACAGTAGAAATTATATTATCAATAAAACAAAAGTTAGATGATTGCAATCAATAAAATGAATAATGATAAAATTTCGGAATAACCATTCTAAAATATGATTACTTAAAATCAGTCTTTGCGATTTCTCATTTTATGCACAATGTAGGTAAAATGTTAGATCCTGCACTGTGCAAGACAGTTTATGCGCAAAACTTGTAAGTTTTGGATCATTTTCACATTACATGCTGACTTCAAGGAAAGCATTGGATCAACATCAAACCTAAACCCAGGATCAAACCATGTTTATTTACAAATTAAAGCTGGCACTTGCAAAAAAAATTTTTCTGAAATTCAAAAGCTTCCACTTATATCGTTTCTCACCAAAAATACACGCATTCTGCCCACTCATAAAGCCCTGAACAAAATTACACAATTCAAACATAAATGAACCTGTAATAGAAAACGATTTGGGAACCTAATCCTTATCAAAGTGTAGTTATAGCGATAGCTACGCATCAATTCGTCCTTCTCACGCATTTCCCGTGTTCGTAGTGTTGTAAACTGAAAAAAGAAAGTAGACAGTGTAAGCAGTTCAAGTAGTGACATTAACTCAAACATACAAGTGATCTCGTAGAGTGATCCTTATTTGATGCATTAATTTACGAGAAAATTTTACACAGAGCACAAAAAACTTTACCTTCTCAACGTCAGCTTCTCTACGTTGCTGTTCTCTTTTAATCTCAGCGACATCTAAATCAAAGACGTCACGCGACAACTTCGGATTTGTAATGACCTGATTTGCTTCAAGCTTATATACCTGTTCAAAGCACTTGAATTAGTTTTTCTTCTTCACAGACGAAGTTAATTATAAAAATATAAAAACTATGAAGTGAAAATAGGTTATTTAAGAGTTAATTTTATGCTAAAAAGTAAAATCAAAGAGTTATGCAAATAAACTTACAGCAGCATTACGAGACAGCTTTAAAGGGACAGCCTGGCCAGTTTGTAAAATTTCTAAAGCTTGGATCAGTGACTGCGTATCCAGTGCTTTATCATCTGGTATTACTAAGAACGGTTCTTGCTGTTCGTTATTAATGAGATTTTTCTCTTCGAAACCACATGCCAGCAAAAATTCTTTTCCACCGTTAGCACAAGAAACCCGCTCCTAAAAAAGGTTGTAAATTTCACTTCCAGCGCGTATAGAACAGTCCTCTTCTATATTTTCTCGTTTTTTTTTCCATTTTTTTTAAAAACGATTCCATCTAAATTAGAGTGCAAGTATAAGGAGATAAATTCAAACAATAAATGTAGTAGCCAAAAGCATTAAAGATATAAAAATTAAAAATCACCTGGAAAATTTTATTGTTCATTCTTATACGACGATATTTATTTTCGTCTGGATTCTCGATAAGATTCGTAAGATATTTCTGGATTATTTCTGATGCATTCTCTCTTTTGTCGGGACCATTTAAAGAGAAAATCATCAACGTTGATGCAACCAGTGGATCATCAGCCAACTGTGTTCGCAAAAATCTTTCAACTTTTTCTCTCATCTATAACACTCTTAACCCAATTCGTGATGGATATTTCAGAAATATGCTTTGAACCAACTATTCAGAGAATTCAAAGTTGTGCATTACTTCAATATATTTATTATTACCAACTCATAGCAAAAGCTCTTAAAGCATCTGTGCAGAAAATTTGACAGATTCTGAATATTTAAATAATAAAAACAGACTAACTTCATTTTTCGTTAGTTGCTCATCGCCTCCAAGAAGATCACAAGTAAAGTAAACGCCACTGACAGCACCAGAGTGCTCAAATTCACGCGTATCAATTATATGATTCTCTACTTCAACATCCAATTTGTCGCTAGCACATTTTTCACGTTCTCTCTTTTCTTTCTCCAATTCTTTAAGAGCCTAAATATAAAAACATTTTTATCAATTGAGGTAAAGATGCAATTACAATCATCTAAGAGAATTATGTTCTACCAATGAACATTTGAATTGGTACTGATACTGCATTAGTGGACAAACCATTGCATGTATGATAATTTTCTGGAATGATGAAATATGCGTCCTGCAAACTGTAAGACCAACAAAACAAATGCAATTTAGACTTCAATCGGTAAGAATTCTGATAATTCAGACAGTACGTTCTTTTAAAAATCGATTTACCAAAAAAGCTAACCCGTATACGTATATTCCTTTGCGTTAACGACTCCTGGGTTGCACCTAAGTTCATCCTTTTATAAGCCGCCTGTGCTGCAATGTCAGCTGTGGCTATGCGTTCTGCTGGTGGCATTTGTGACTGTAAAAAATGTAGATAAATAAATGTTGAAAAATATCGTTTAAATACGAAAACAAAAAGAAATCAGCCAAACAATAAGGTTATGACACCCTTAAGTATTTTTATGAAATTTCAGATAAAAAAAAAAAAATAACTTAGTTTTTCCCTAATCCTTCTAACTAAACCTCGCTGTTACAATTAAAATGAGTAGTAAAAACGTTACAATCAATAAGCAAACAATAACTACAGCAAAGTAAAGAAAATATTAAAGTTCGAAACGAAAAAATGAACCGTTTGTTGCTGAACATGGACCGGTCGCGGTGCAGCAATCGATGAATTATCTCCCGTAAGCCGATAACCGGCTCCAGCTTTTTTGAAGTTTTTATTAACTTTCTTTTCATTAAGAAATTTTTTTAAGCGATCCATACAATTTACAGTGTGAGTTCAGAAATCTCGTTGTACCTAAATCATAAAATATCATTGGGGAATGCAAGATACTATGTCTACGAGCAATTGACGATTTATTCAGCAAAACGAAATGAATTTATCAAGGTCAAAATAGCTAAACTTATCCAAAAGATCCTCTCCATCACTTTGCTTAGTGATTGTGGGTCTTAATTATGAACATATTTATTGCGCTACAATCCTTTTCTAACGATAAAGACAATCTCTTATTTACTGTTTCGGACTACTGCCCCCCAGCCAGTATAGATAAAAAAAAATTGACAATATATCAAAAAGTAGTAACAGAAGCACAAAAATTCATAACGAAAATATATCACAGTCATAAAAGAAGACGTCAGATGTGGTGATTTCAACGACTGCGAAACAAAAAAGCAAAAACGAAAGGATTCTTATTACAATGAATAAACAAAAACCAAAAATTGAAATACCAACGCATCAAATTGTAAAAAACAGAAAATGAAAGACTTCAACTTTCTACTTCAAGTACCACACTTTTCACTTCAAATTAATGTTTGTAGTATTATATATTATAAGTAATAATATACTTCAGAAGGTCTTAACGAGACTAAGGCGCTTAGCCAATAACTCAAATGAACTTTAAAGGAGGATAACAACTATAAAACAACGCCCATACAAATAATACTAAAAATTTTTTGAATTCAAAAGGCATCAACTTACGTAAAATTAATAAATAAGCAAAAAGGAAAAGAAAAGTCATTAAGTAACGACATCATCTTTTTGACGAAGAATGATTTTGCATTGGAAAAAGATACGCATCACTCAATACTTGATTATGCTTTAACGATGTCTCAAACAAGTAATTATCTCTATCCGTAGTATTTGAGTGATAGGAGAAATGAAAATAGTCATAGATTCGATGACTGCATTAATAAATAAGGTAAGCAGATAACATAAAACAGAACACAGCACTTGCACAATATCAGACTTATTAAATATTGTAACATACCTCTACTGCTAGCAATATGGCTAATTTCTCTTGTAACAAACGCCTATTAATGTAAAATAAATTAATCGAAATAATATTGAAGATTTCATCTGCTCGATACAGAAAAAGAATTTTTCAAAAAGACCAACCTTCCACATAAGAAATCAGCAAATAACGAAAATAAAGGAACCATCAACCACTGCATCCGGAAAATCGTTGCAAAACTCACGCCTGTCATGTAAAGTTTTGGCGGAAATTCGAATTTATATGTTCCGTAACTTCCTTATTAACATCCATTTTACAATGTGAATTTAAATCCTGTTGTGAGATGTCTAAATTTACTTACTATAAATCAAGGTCATTTTAGTAACGATCGATCGCGCATTCTAATCAGTGATACAAAACAAATAATTGCCGAAAAGTGTGCAAAAGCCTTGAGTGATTCGCAATCCAACATTACTTATGAACCAGAAAAACGCCCTGCAATCAGTAACCTGGTAAATTTTGTTCTCATTTTTAAAAAATGTATCATAGATAAGATTCGTTCTGAAAGTCTTGCTGTGTGAAGAGGAAAAATAACTGTAACAAAGATGTTATTTTCAGAGATGTTGCTTAACCACTTCACTTAACATTTGTGAAACAAACATCTAATCTGAATAATTTGACAAATAACCTGAGATTTCAAAATACTGAAACTTCAATCATATCATGAAGACATTCCGAATTTTCTTAAATGTAGCTGTCTACAAAAATTTTCTTCAGTCATTCAAGGTTTAGATACGAAGGATCAATCGGTAATTTTGTTTTAGCTCAAAAAATTGCGCATTAAAAATTCTGAGGAGAGTTACTGAGATGTAGAACTCAAGTAAAAACAATATTACTTTATTATGAAATAAGGTGCTACAATTAGAATCACTGTCTAACAAACAAACATAAAAAAAGTATATAGAAAGGAACAAACAGCGAATATGAATTAGTTTTTATCGCTGTCACAAATCATCACATCAGTGATTAATGGTGTTAAGAACACAGAAGCATCGCTGAATTTATAACACTCATATATTATTTTGTTCGCTACCTAAAAATTACAGTATATTTGCGGCTAAAACAAACAATAAATATTGCTGCGACTGTATGATTATTATCGGTAACGCAAAAAAATATTTTGAAATGAAAAGGAGGAAAAAACATTTGACAAAGTGAATATTACTCGAAGTTCCATAGCATAAGTAATCGAACTTATGATAAATTTTAAAAAATATTGGAGTTAGCAAGAAGTATAGATATGATTTTAATTAATCCAAATGATTAAATTAAAATTACAGCGCATTATGAACAAAAATAAAGCTTACTTTTTATTTTTGGAAATAATGAATGCAAAAATCCAATGAAGCATGATGACAAATTAAATTTCGTTTCTGCAGTCAGTTGCAACTGACATAGTGCTGCAATATCAACTTCTATGTGTCAAATTAGTCAATACACATGCAGTTTGGCATGCAAAATAATAATTTTGCGTGGTCCTAGAAATGAAACAGCATGTCAAACAAAGAAAAAATCAAAATTACAATTTTATAGCAAAAAAAAAAAAACCGTTTTGTAATTGAAGAGAAATCCAAATGCAAAATGAGAAAATGAATGGTATGAATTGACCATTCATTTTCTCATTTTGCATTTGAAATAAATTCTTGAATTTAAATAATCCGAAAAATCAACCAAATGTGTTCTGATTCCTTTAGCAAAAAATATTAAAATATAGCCATTGATTGGCTATTCCAAACAAGAGAATCAAATGTTAGCAAATTTCAGTGTTAAAAGTACTAATACAAGAAATATGTAAATCAAATTTGTATAAAGAAAGACAATTCATCAGTTTCAGATATAAAATAATGCTATTTACCGAATAATATATTATTAATTGCAAATATAGCAACTAATATGAATTAGTTTTGAACTGGAGCAAGCACAACGCCTCCTGGTCCAGCAAGGGTTGTTTTGCCCATCAAATCATGGTCAATCTAAATACTTTTATTATCTCATGCAACTTTTTTGTTATAATAATAGATTCAATTAAGTTGCAGCAACGAGAAAATTGAAAAAATAAAAATGAATTCAAAATTTACCGGTCTGGCTGCTTGAGCCCTTCATGAATTGCTCTAACTACTAAAGACTGATCTCGCCGACCATCACCAGCAACATAAATTTTGCTTTTTGCTGTATTACATCGAATTACATCGATCTTTTGCAATGAAAATGTTAGATCATATATCGCTTTCTATGCCAAGTTGCTCGACAACAATCTGAAATTCATTGCCAGTATTTGTAAGCTTTTGATATTGCAAATCAAGAAAAAGAATTTCGTTAATATACGTGTAAAGATCTAGAAATATTTTGAATTGGTAAGCAGAAACTTTAAAATTATTCAAAATGGATAAGATTTTCCAAAAGCGCCAACCTTTTCCGGACCTAAGAATCCCATGGCAAGTATGCATAAATCACATGACATTTCCTCTTCGCTATCCTCAATTTCAGATATTCTCCAAGCTCCATTTTCATCTTTTTTCCAGTCAACACGAATCATTAATAAACCAGTTAAAATTTTCTGTCCTGAACCACTTTTACTTACTAAAAATTTCTGCAATAAATGTTTTAAATTCATCCCTCAAAAATTCGCCATTTTTTCATTCATTCAAATTAAAAAAAATCTTGCATGTAAAAGATATTTTCACTACTAATTTCAGTGATAGCAAAGTATATCAGAAAGAAACCTTTGTGGCAAAACCAAAGAGACGTGGATCATCACTGGTGATTCCTTTACGCTCTTCATGTCCATAATCAGTGCGAAATATGATGGGCCATGGGTTATCCGGATACCGTTCATCTGGAGGTTCGGACGTTGTTTCTAGAACTTGTACACTTTGTGCTCCCTATTGAGCAAAAAATCTGTCATGATTGATATTTTATTGCAGTAATAAGTTCAAAAGGAAAATCAAATTCTAAAACTAGTAAATTGAGAATCAGAATTTAACTTTTCAAAGAGTTGGGGTCCGAACAATACAGAACAAACCAATCTTGCACAGGTTGCAGTACAATCAGTAGCAGTATCACCACCTCCTAAGACGATAACTTGCTTCCCCTTAGCGTTCAGACCTTCCCAGATATCTTCTTTATCAGACACAATTCGTTGACTTTTTTCCAGAAACTCCATCGCAAAACAAATTTCTTTTGCTTCACGATTTGCGGTAGAAAAATCACGTGGTATTAATGATCCAGTACATATTAATATTGCATCTTTGTTCTAAAAGGATTTTTAAATAGTTTAAAGGATTGTAAATATTATCATTTGTAATAATTCAGTTGGATTATTTTTCTACTGGATTTTTGAAATTAAAGAATATCGAAATATAAAAACTCCGGAATATAGTTTAATAAAAATGAGACAAGAAAAAGAGAAATATCTTTACTTTTCCCCCATAAGTGTCGACATTCATATAGTTCAGTTCAGAGAACTGAAAAATGACCTTAAGCAAGAATCTGCTGGCACGTGTTTACCGATTTCAGTATTTGTTATAAATCGAATATCTTCATCTTCCAGTAATCTGACCCTAATATCAACAACATATCTAATTTCATCGTTGCTATGCATATCTTCAATTATACTGACTATTTCAATCAGACTGTTGCTCATTGGAAAAATACAACACATAAAGGAAATATTTCTATGACAGCATTATTTTAAACCAATGATCGAGTGTCACCAATCCTTTTAAGGATAGTTGATAGTTATGACATCTGTCTGCAGTCGTTGCTGATTTTCGACCCTTGATTGTTCAGGAAATCTTAACTTTTCAGCAATTTTCAGACCTAACCTTAACAAGCCACTAGCATGATTCTTTTTCTTGTATAAGACACCGCATGTCCCACTTTATTCAATTGTGCTGCAGCTGCTAGTCCTGAGAAACGATTCTGTAATCTTCCTGTTCCTTTTAATCTAATTAGTATAACTAACCATTTATATCATAGTAGTCATTGTAAAGATAACTCTACTTGCCATTTATTGATTACTAAATCTTTACCTCATAACTTCTTATCTATCTAGCAATGATGTCTACCATTATGGAGTTCCAGACTTCACCCAAAAAAACTAGGATAAAGCTAAACCTGACAAGTTAAGTATTCTCAGAATAATTACTAAAATAAATTATCAACTGGGCCACTTCCAATAATTGCAATGCGTTTGTCAGTACTATAATTTGGTTTATATGGTTTCATCCAGCCTTGAAAGAAAGTACAATCGATGATGCGCATTCGATGCTTTTTATTGTTACGGGCAGTGAGTTGATCACCAAACAGCGTGCTGTTTCAAACATTTTCCAAATTTAGTTGAAGTTCTACTCATTTCAGTTTGGTAATTTATTTGCTATATCTGCTTTCTGTTTCGTTCAAATGAGTAAAAAAAAAGAAAAAAAAACAGAAATGTAGTAAATTTTCCTGAATAGCAAAGTATCATGGTATCACGCTTCGTACTGTTAAAAACATTAGACAAATGATGAGATATTTCACGGATTGGAATGAAATCAAAAGAGAACTTCTAGATTTATCTCGCATGAAGCTGGGCAAACATGGCCAGTAAATTCTGGAAAATTATTTGCTTGTAAAAGTTGTTCGAGTGCTTGCCGCCAATTCTGCTTGGAAACATAATCATTCCATTTTGGAATGTTTCCAAGTGGACAACCTGTATTTCCCTGACAAAATGGTACACCGCAATCCATGCATCTAAATTCCATCTAATAACTCTTCTCAGCTATTAAGATGAGTTAATTTGAAATGCTAAGATTTAAAAGTATAACATCTCGCTGCTTTTACTCGGATATTTGACCGTATAGTACCACAATCCGTAATTTCATTCCAAGTCTTCATCCGCTCTTCAGCCGGTTGATAAAATACTGTTTCGCGAGAATATTTCATGAAAACTCTGCAACAAATCATGAGTTGTGATTGATATTTAAAGGGATCATAATATTTTATAACAGCTGAGCACTATCCTCGTTTCTTTTCATGAAGTTAAATCTATCGAAGACTACGGTACTTCCTTATCGTAACATCCAAAATCATAGTCAATCAATATTAGATGCATAGCAACTTTCAAAATGGATACTAGATTCAAATAACTGAAATGTTAAGTGATAACAACGATTTAAAAAAACCTTAATTTATTTAGTCGTGCATTGTTATCTTCAAAACATTTAACATAGGAATATTTTCAATGTCAGCGATAAATTATTTTGCATCTTCACTATCTGATTTACCGATATCTGAGGTTTCAATAGTAACTAGGAACTATGAAATTATTTTGTGATTGCATATGTCAAAAACTGTGACATTTTTTACTTAATTTGTTGGAGATTCCACAGTTCTTACAGTGCCGCTTTCGAGTATCTCACTCTCCATATGCGTTTATGACTGTTATTGGTTTATATCATATTGTTTTGCTTGGGAATTTTTATACTATTTATTGCAATAAATTTCAAGACAGAACATTTTATGTAAATCAAAATGTAATATATATTTGACAGTGTTTCTCAATTTTTGAATTTTATTTCATAATTTTCCTTCTCAGGATTAAATCATCAAGAATAAATCAAACAATCTCTCTACAAAGTAAGAAGATAGATGACAGGTGAAACTGAGGAACTTAATAATAGATGACAGGTGAAACTGAGGAACTTAATAATTAGATTACAAATGTAAAATAGATTATAACTGCAGAATAATATCTAAATAAAAAATTTTTTAATCAATTCTTTTACTTTTATCTGTAAGTATTTTTGTATCCGAAGATTATTACGTATGTTAGATTTCTACGCAGAACATATACATAAGCATAATTTATACATTGATTCAGCGATGTGCTTGAACATATATTCGCTAAAATTTGTGTAACAGGCTTAGATGAAATGAATAAATTGCAGACACATATAGGCTATCTCTAAAATAGGCCCAATATTTGGGTCAAGCATATCTTGGATATTCTACTAGGCTGCCTGGATAGCTGCATTTTGAACTCTCCTTCTGTTGTCATTTTTATTACCTTCCTTGTCCTTTCCATATATGAATCCATTCACCACCATAATTATTATATTCTTTACTGTTAGTATCTGTTACATGCAAGTTTCTGCTCTAATTTCAGGTAATAAAGCTTCAGTATATAAAACTGTTAAATCTCTTTTTGATCTCAAATCTTAAAAATCATTCTACTGAATTATTAAATAATGAAAGACAAATATGAAGAATTCCGGCAATTTTTTTCAAAGAAATTCTTACGAAGATGAAGTCTTCTATTTTAAGGCAAGCCAGCACAGATATAGGATTACATTTGGTAAATACAAAATACAAACCATTTAAATCTTGACCGATAAAGTTTTTTTGTTCTTCTAGCAGAAATTAGTACTCCAAGTTTCTCAAGAAAAAAAAAGTACAAGTTAGCAACAAGTTGAAATTGAAGTTATTAAAGGCACTTTGAAAAAGTCGACACATTCGAGACTAAAACAAAGTATGCTCATCCTATTTGAAAATTGAAGAAATCAATTTATTATTTTATTCTGGCGGAAAAATTTTAAAAAAATTAGAATTTCTGAAAAACTTTGAAAATGAAAGAAATAATTTAGAAAATCTTGTAAATGCCTCCAGTTATCTTTTCTATTCTCAAAAATTACAAAAATTACAAAGAAAATAAATTTTTTTCAAAGCAACCTAAGAAAGACTTTAATGAAATAATTCCAATAAATGGAAAAAGATAGATAGTATTAGTAGACTACATCAGGTCGAAAAGATTTCATTAAAATTCATTTTATACTACAGTATTCCATTAAAACGAATGTTGTTGAATAGTTTACAATGCTGTTGGACAGATTATGATTACCTGCTTTTATTCTACTGATATTTTAGATCGATCTGAGTGCAAGAGTAGCACTTGTTGGCATGAAAAACGATCAGAGGAAAAATATAAAACAATTCGCTTTATACGATCACATCTTGGTATTATGCGATTTGGTAAACGTAGTGATACTATACGCTTGAATAACCGAATCGAGCTAAATGATTTTTTGCATGCGTCAGCCCAGCCATGTCGCGACAAAACGATAAAAGTGGCAGCATGGACAGCAGTAACAGCTACGGTAACTTCTACGATAAAACATCCTATTAGTGATTACAATAATTCGTACGATAATATTAAGTAATTCGTGAGGTTCTATTTGATTCTTAACCGCTTGATGCTATGATGAAGTACGGGAAATAATGACTTCATATGAATAAGATAGAAATTTTATCAATTTCTACGCATACTGTATCAATTTCTATACATACAGAATTTTTCAAGATACATGGTGAAGCTAAAACTTGATTTTTGTTTCACTGAATTTTTGTAATAAAAGCTTCATTTGTTTAGTATCAAACGGATGCAAATGGTGTACTAATATGTAAGCCAATAGGATTTTAGTATAACTGATAGCTTTAGGGCTAAATTTTCTACTGAAGATTTTCTTCGGGGCTTTTAGCTAACAGTTGATGAAGAAATTCAAAAAAAAAAAAGACTTAAGCAAGAAGTTATTAACATTGAAAGAAGAAGCTTGAACAAGAACTATTAACGTTGAAAAAAAAGTGTTATATAAACAACACTACATATCGTTAGTCATAATGGTTCTATTTGTATTGTTGATGGCTAATATGTAGCAGTCAGGTCTTGCTGATGGTATAGATAGTGCACTAAGCTGCAATTATGATTGCTTTATCCTGCATTATGCACAACCTATTCAATCGTGATACTACTGGTTCGCCATCGATCATTCCACTCAGCGTAATTTCCGATTATGAATTAAAACTATTACATTGCACATTGTGAATTATCTCATTCAATGACATTATTTTGCGAAATTTATTGACTTATATACGTAGTATTTAGAATATTAGTTTTATATTTATCAAAGATTTTCTACGTAAGAATTAAGGATGTAAAATTGGAAGCCCGTATAAAAGTTAGGAAGCAGTCGAAAAAAAAATATCTTCATTTATAAATTTTAATGAAAAATATCTTCTACTTACAACTTTTATGAATAAAGTGTAGTAATCTGCTTTTTTCGAAAGTAAAATAGTTATGTCTCACTGTGCTTTTTAACTTTTTTTTTTCTGATAAATTTCATTTGGTACCACTGATTTGATCAAATTCAATATTATAATATCATTTTTCAGTCACTTCGTAATATATGTTATCATCAGACACATTTTTTAAGCTTCACTTCATTTTATTTTGCATATTTAATGTGACCTTTAAAATGTCAGTGGGCGTTACGAATTGCTTCTGTCCGATGTAATATAAACGCATGATTTCGTTTAGTGAAAAACAACATCAGAAATGTGAAGTAAATTAAATTTTCCACCCTTTTCTCCCAACAAAGTACAATCATGCGGAACGATTATTTCATACCTCTCAAGTTCACTATAAAATTTATCATAACCCACAATATTCAAAAAATAGCCTATTCATCGATTTTATCATTCTAATAATTTTTGTATATTACAAATAAATATCATTGATTTTTTTACGTTTCTCCTTTCATTCTTTCCATTTCACCTCTTTCTCTGCTAATTTTTTTTTTTTTTAGAGGAAATTATTATTTTTCAACAATTGTTCATTTTCAAATCACATTACTTCTTATTTCTTTTTCTTCTAAAAATAATGAAAACAATTTCGTTACTATTCACTAAAAATTTGAAAAATTCAATCAAAAATTTGAAGTTTTTTTTCATTCAAAAATAGCACAAAATATTTTGTCGAAATGAGGTTTGGCAGGCATTTGTCTTAATCCGTTGTTTTATAAGCAACTTTCTGAGTCATTAAGTAATTCAACCTTTTTCTTTCTAATTTCTTCTAATAAATAGTGGTCTTTGCTCACATAGAGCTTTTCTCAGTGGTTCAGAATTAGTTCGAAATTAAATAAATTTCAAATTACTGTCCATTAATTATTAATATCACTATTACTACAACTTCAGAGCGTAGAGATGTTTTTTGTGCTAACAGTGAGAAAAGATTTAAACTTTGGTAGATTCTTCAACCTCATTCTCAAATCTGAATAGCGAAACATGCAATTAAATTAATGGTTTGCAAAGTAGTTAAGAACTAATTGATACAGGTAGCAAATTATAAGACAAAACAAAAGATTCAAGTTTGTGCAATATTTATAAATGAAATTTGAAATATTTAACAATATCCAACCTTTCGTGCGATATTTATCTCTGCTAAATCTGCTATACCTACTTCGCTGGCCAAGAAAATGTGCTCATCCTTGGTGATATAGAAACGAGCTGGTCTCGAGCCGCTTCCATCCACAATTGCTCCAAAATAACGTTCATCCGAAAATGTCATTAGTGCTACATTTTTTTTTTTTTTTTTTTTTTTACTGAAGGATCAATAAATCAAACCTAGCCAACCGACATTTCACTTTATTTTTTAAGGAATTTAGAATATCAAAATGGTCATAAACTGACGATACGTGATACATTAAAAAGTGGAATGTGTACCTGGTCCATCCCCTGGCTCCGTAAGCACTGCAGTCCACTAATAAAATTCCCACTTGCCGAAGCCATTTCCTAATCAAGGACAATTATTTAAACACAAGAAAAAATGACAAGTATAATAAAATAACAAAAAATAAAACAAAACAAAAACCTCAATCAAAGAAAACATACCAAGCAATAACAACTAATTAAAAGACATGGTCGTATTTAGCCTTCTATGAAATTTAACACTCTTTTTGGGCTGCAATCTCATATAATCTGACTTCAAAAAATAACCTATCATAACTTTTCTCACCCGTGCAGATCTAGTATTTTCCATGAACTGTAGTCCAGCTCAAGGAAACTTTGGGTGCAAAAATATGTTATGTCAATTCAATATAAGTGGAATTTAAAAAGAAATGAAATAGATGCGAAAAATCCGGCATCTTAATTTGCTTCTTCATATAGCTAAAGACTTTTCCTTGTTTCGTCCAAAGTGAAACGAGCTAATAGAATTTGAATTACTTAGCCTGTTCCACAATTACCTAGTCGCTTTTCCAGTCTTCTGGAACCATTGTTATTGCGCTTCTGGCAAGGAACGGTTACCAGTGTGCACTAAAATTCCAATACATTATGAAACATTCCGAATCTGACATATCGCTTTCGACTACGGGATACCTGATGAAACATTGGAATTATTGCTCCGCGTCGAAAAAAAAAAAATTCTAAATGAAGTTTAGTACGACGAATTTTATTTCTTTTTTCAAAAATGTCAATCTGATGTCTTAGCATTCTTGCCTGATGTTTTGTAGCCAGTTTTTACAAGAATAAAGCTGGAGATTACTGCCGTATGCGTGGCTCTTCATCAAGCCTTCGCGAGCATGCATTAAGTTGATATTTCCACTCAAAGTATTAATTACACCATTATGAGCAACTATTCTGTAGATTTCAAAACTTCGTAATAAATTTTCACGCAAAAACAAAATGTATTAACTAATCGGATAGAAGGAATTATTAGCAGCCAATGGATTGAAGTCATTGAAATCCAAAGTAAGTTTTGAAAATTACCGTATTAAAAAAAAAAAATTCCCGGTGTCATTAAGAAGCGCACAAAGCTCTGTTGTTTACGAATTTTTTTTTTTTTTTTTTGGAAGGGTACATAAATAGGAAATACAGGTAGCTTCTGAATGGGTAAGACTTCTTGAAAGAGGAAGGATCTGAATAATTATGTTCGGCAAGCAATTATACATATTTTTTTTTGTTTTTGTTTTGAATATTATATTAACCTATATGGTTGTGCTCTGGATCATAACAGAAATGTGTTGGTTTAAAAATGACTGTAGACCATCGCCATATATGATTCGTATTCCGGATTTGTTGGATCGGAATAATACTGATAGAGCTGAGTCGGTGTAAATTAACTTTGAAATTATGATAAAAGAAAAGAAGTATATCAATCATCACGGTTTGTTTAATTATTAGTTTCGTGTATTCTTGATTATATGGTATTGCAAGCAATGTTTCCGAATTCATTCAATGTGGACTTTTATCAATTAAAATCTAGAAAGGATATTCACTATTTATTATACAATATTTCAGAAAAAAAAGTTAGTCACCAAAATAAAATATCGATCTCTAGCCGACCTTATAAATAATTATTGAACTGCTGAGAGAAACAACATAGCATTCAATTTTTTGTTTTGCCAACTGTGTTTCCGCCTGTTTTCGCAACAAATAAACGTTGCGTTGAAAGAGTTCCTTATCAGGTGGCAGTGTACGGTGCTACCAAATGCCTGAAAGGAGATTAGATATTCGGTAACCGAAGATAAAAATGAAAAATAAAGTTTAAGAAGTGTAATTCAAGATAAAGTGAAAAAAGCAAATGCATTTGAGAATCAGTAAAAGAAGATAGCAAAAGTGGTAATGAACCTGTCATATATTTGGCTCTGTTTTGCTTGTTTCAGCTCCGACTTTTTCCGGATTTGTTTCTAATTTAAGCCAAGCAATTACTGTCAAATTACAACCTTTAGCCAAATCTGTGAATGCCTCAATAGCTTATCCGTATGAATCGTTTTAAAAAATAGCAAACCCGTCGCATATTCGCCAACTGAATGTTATATGATTCCTTCTTCACTGCTGCAGTAGAATTCCGAAAACACTGAAGCATACAGAAAAATTATCATAAATCAGAATTATCCTCATATTATATTTATGACTTATTTAGAATATATATGTTCTGCATCGGAGAGCAGTTGAAAGAGAGTAGAAAGCTGATTCGAGAATTAAAGTGGAAAATAAAAGTTATGATATTTAGTCACTTTTTGAGACCTTTCCGATACAGCGCATCCGGTATAGCAGTCATTACGCCTGCACCATCACCGGAATCGCTATCGCAAGCGCAAGCTTCACAATGTACCAAACGTTCTAACATCGTTCGACGATTGCGTAAAATCTAAAAAATGTAAAATAATTCGTCCAAAAATTATTTTTAAACCCAAAGTAATTAAAATTTAACAATTGTTTGGCTGTTATGCTGATAATCGTATTGTCATTCCTCGTCGAATTAATTTTAAAATGATTTAAAATTTGAACCAAATAATAGTTTCCCTGTTTTTTAATACTAATAGAAAGAAGAATTGGTAACTAAGGCTTTTATTCGAAAATTTATACAGATAAAAAATTATTGTTACTTGATGGGTGGCGTTGCCGCGTATTGATGTCACAAAACCAACTCCACATGAATCTTTCTCAAGATGGGTAGCATAAAGACCATCATTTTTTGCTTTTTCCACTTGTTCGACGCTCAACAGTACCATAATTTTTCTTCTGCTAGCAGAATATCAACAAAAAAAAAGAGCCAATGAACCTAATCAGCTAAAATAATGCAATTTTTTTGAAACTGAAACGCTTCAGAAATTAGTAGTGCAAGTATAAAACATGAAACAAATTTCTCTCTCTTGCAACGTTTGTTGGAAATTTATCGAAATATCTATAAACTATAAGCTACGCATGAAGTTGAGCAATAACAGGTCTGTGATGCCCTTAGATGTCCAGGGCTGCACGCGCGCTACACTGGAGGAATCAGCGTGCTGTAACCATTACTGGGCATTAGTAACCGTTTAAAATTCTACCGTGATCGCGATCGGCAACCGAAATTATTTTTATACGGTCATAGATATCGACTGTTCACAATTGCACTGAGGTTAGCGAATGTATTGAATTCTGAAATGATTCGTAGATGGAATTTTTTATTGGACGAATGAATGTCATAATGTAGAAAATTCTTTAAAAATTCCAGTCCAGATTGTTAATTTTTAAGCCTTTTTAAATTTGTGTAATTAATCGAACAAAATAGCAAACCCATCTGATACTTTCATTAATATCTAAAATTCCCGGAAGCTATTATTTTTTTTTTTGATACTGACCTATATTAAAATGCTTTTTTCAGTTTTAAAATGGAATTGAAATTCCTATTAATTTTGGTCATAGATCAAAATATTCTTAAATTTTGGATTATAGATCAAAATATTTGGATTTTAAAACAATAAAATATGCTGACCATATTCTTTCTCTTCTGTAACGGATGCAATGAATAAGCTTTAGGTTAGGAAACTTCATACATTTTATTACCGTATTATTTTAATACTGTACCATTTTTATCACTGAACTATGTTAATGTACCATTTTATTACCGATTACTGTTTTTGTTGTGTTATTTGATCTCCGTACTATTTCTATTATCACTTCATCACTGCACTATTTATTACCGTATTATTTTATTATCATACTATCCATCGTATTGCTTAATTAGCAAAACATTTTATTGCCCTATTACTTTATTTTTTATGATATTTTATTATTAGTATTATTATTATTATTATTATTATTATTATTATTATTATTATTATTATTATTATTATTATTATGTGATAATAAAAAATAGAATATTATTATAGAGATTCGAAATTAATTATTCCCACTGTCGTTATATTTTATAGCTTCTACAGGGAACCTATAAATTCCAGAAGTATACGGAATTTGATCGCAATAAGATCAAACCGATAGGAGTGGCCGTATGCTAACGCGTTAATGAAATTTAAAACAAAGTTTGCAATCCTATACTTTTATAATATCTTACTCTTTCTCGTTTTTGTCGCGCATTTTTTAACTTGGATTGTTATAATAAAAGTAGAACGTGTGAAAGATATTTATTTCTGACAAAGATGTGGAACTCCGAGAACTGTTTACATGTAAAATCGGAAATTTAAGAAATTTTGACAAATATTCAAATTTTATGAGAGAGACAACCACTTTTTTTAAGAGAGAAAATTATTTTTTTTTGTTGGTAAGGAATATAATAAGTCTTCATATTTGTCTTAGGGCCATTTATTTTATGTCATCTTGACATAAAATGATGTATTTTTTGTTTAACTTCATTTGCAATAGTTAAAAATTTTTTGATCTAGGATGATTATCAAATAGTTCAACGTAAATTTTGGAAACAAGACACATAATGGACTGTGATTCAGGAAAAATGATCGATCGAAAATTAAACATCAATATAAATTTTAAATTATTAAACTGGAATGATATTATAGTAATAGTACTACAATTGATACAATTGATTTTTTTGTAATGTATTTTTTTTAGGATTGCAGTACAAACCGCACAGTACTAGCCATGACTGACAGGATAGATCAGCTTGCAGCAAGCGGTATGATAAACACAAAGTGCAATCATTCAGTAGGTGTGGGAAATTTGAAGTGTCAAGAGAGAATTGATAACACAGCTAACTAAAATGCTTATATAGTTGTCAGTTAGAAATTTCCACCTTCATGCGGATGATTCGGCTGTAGTGCGGGAGAGTCGAGGATTTTATGGACGTTCAATGCAATGCATTACTTACTGATATCGCAGCTGTACGCCATAACGAACCGATTGTATTCAATGTCCGAGGGAAGTTAATGGTGTTAGCTTGCTTAACTATTCTTTTAATCAATTTTACAGTTAAGCTGCCAGTAAAATTTACCCTTTGAAATTTTGAATTACAGAACTCTCATAAGTGTTCTAATTTTCAGTAGAGCTCGATAATCAAATCTGTTTTATCTGAATTGTTCAAACAATGACTTTTCCATAATTCTTTCATAAGCAATTTATCGGGATGGTTTTCTTATTTAACAAAAACTTCAGTTGAAAATAATCGATTATGAATATTAAGTTTTGTCTTCATCTACAACTTTTTACAATTTCAGAGTTTCATGTTCAGTTCGAAGCTTTTCTTTCATCTAACTTGTCCGGAAGCGAGCATGAATTTCTTGCTACATATGATTTGTTGTTGTTCTATGACGTCCAATAACTTCAAATTTAATCAACATACTTTTTCGTCGCACAGTTAATGCTAATTCTTTCCTATAATTAAATCCTCGGAAAAATAGATCCGTAATAAATATGTTACTCTTTTTGCATTTTTCTAACATGTCCGTGAGAAATAACAGCAGGCATAATTTGACGATAAAAAGAAAGTTTTTGTTTTTAGAAATCTTATCCATTTCTTGTACTCTTATATACCTTACTTTACTTTGGAATATCAGAAGGTTTTCTAACCGAAATTTATAGCATAAAGAAAAAAAAAACTACTTCCAAAGATAGATATGTTTCAAATAAATCTTCGAATGACTTGCGAATATTTATGATTACTTCAATATTCTACATATTTGAAATAGTTTTTAATCAATATAAGTTCGAAAAAAAAAGGAAAAAAAAAACCACTGGAAGATAAAAGAAAAAGAAATTAATAGCTTCCAAAATGTCCGCCTGAAAATTATGTTGCTGTATTTTTGAGATTTTTAGTATAAAGAGCTATATAACTTCATATGAACCATGATATATTTATTTTGCCACTTATTTCCTCATAATTTGAAGTTTACTTAATTTTGAAAACTCCGGACATCTAACTTCGGTAGACCTAGGAACTAGAATAACTCAATCTAGATGTAGTGTAGTCAAGACTCGATAATTATGTTATAAGATTGTAGAAAAAGTGAAGTGAATTTTAAGACGAAATGGAATTAAAGGTGATGGCTTTTTTTTTGGAAGAAATGAAATGACGAAATATTAGTAATGACGTTTGTTATTTGGATAATTCCCCATTCATCGAAATATTTGTCCAGTCTCTTCCACTTTTTTTTTTTTTTTCCAATACTGTTTGTTTTTAAACAAAGTTCTTGAATTTTATTGTTTATTTTCTGAAAATCCCACAAAAAAAAAAAAAAAAAAAAAAAAAAAAGAATGAAAAAGAAGTGATGCAATATTACAGCATATGCAAAATAAAAGTTTTCAGAAATAAATATTGATCACACTTAGTCACGTCTGTCTCATTCTTTTCAAATAAAATTGCTTTCTTACTCAACGAATCACATGCAAATATTTGCGTTTCTATGATATAATATTAGGAAGAAATAAAACGAAACGTACATATCCCATTCTTCCACGAAGTTTTTTTCGTTTTCCTTTTAAATTATAAAAGGAAATTACCAGCATTCTCATCTTCCATATTTACATCTATTTACGGAAGCATGAGGCATGCTTGGTAATTTTGTAGTTTAAAAGTTTTCTGGGTGCGTAAACATATTTTCATTTATTTGAACTTTTTTTTAATTTCCCAGCGTCTTATGAAAAGGAAATTATTTTATTATTATTAGTAAGAATTCTGATGTTTCTCACAAATCGTTATCATCAACTCATACTTTCAGATAAATTTTCTTCCCAGTTTTTGCTTTAAAAATTTTAATTTAAAATTTTAAAGTGAAATCCAGACTATGCAAAGCTGTAAAATACTGCATACCTATTTTCAGATCTGGAGATGGGCATAAATTGATTTAAAAATTATGAGGTCAATGGAGTCATAAGATCCTTTGTGAAGAAAACATTTTAAAAAGCGTCATTTAAACCTATACTATTTCACAACAGATTTTTTGTCAGATTAAGCATTCTAAAAATATCCTTTATTGAATATCATTACTATTGCGTCAGCTATTCTAAACGCGCTTCATTAAATGCATCTTTCAGATCATGAACTTGGACCGAAATTTAAAAGTCGTTGAAAGCTGTCAACATCATTATTATCAGGCTTAATTATGAACACCTCTTAGAATCTATCAGATGTTCGAGCAGATGATTTCTGAAATCTCAATAGTTGTAGCTTCAAAGAATGAACATTATGTATATATAATTCAATAATAATCAGTTTTAGGGTTTTGTTCCCGAAAGCCTAACGAATGGATTGACAAAACTGGTTGAAATGGCTGCATCATAGAATCTTTTCAGGAAAGTGATAATGTGATCATTATGAACAATAACCAGTAAGTTGCTCTAAACTAATAAATAACGTACTATATCGGAGATCGGGGCAGTTTTGCTTTCTGATTTGTCGTGAAAAAGACAGAAAGTATATGGAATGTGAGATATGTTTTCTGGGATTACTACGCGCCATTACAAAATTGTGGTACTTTGTGGAAAATTCAGTAGAAATGAAATTACTGAATAATTGAGAGATTGCGACAATGTAAAAATATTTGAAAATAACTGATGTAGTTTATTTCAGACTTTTAATTTCAGCACAGTAAAAAAAAAAACAAAAAAAAACAAAAATAAGCCTTATTTAAGTTTTCAATCAGTAATAAGCAATAAAAGAACAAATCATCATTCACAATTTGCTCTTTTATTTCACGTCATTTCAGAATATTGGATTTTCAGCAGGTAAAAGAAGTTCGAGAAGACGGAGAGAACTCATTGCCCAGAAGCTTATTTGGAATTTCTAAAAAGAAGCATTATTTTGGGTTAAATACTACATAAGTTGTGCAGAGTACTTATCAGAAGTCAAATGATTAGAATATTTCAAGGAAACTTCTTATTTTTCTTTATTGCTGTCTTTCGGATTTATCCGGTCCTACTCATTTTAAGAGTAGTGAGGCAACATACATTGTTATCAACATCACCAAGAATAAGACCGCTGAAGGTGAATCTCCGTTCAGCAATAACAACTGAAATATCACTTTCCGGAATGATACATGAAAAGAACATTCTCTGTTCGAGAGAGTCCTTGTAAAATCCATAATAATGGGTAAGAAATCTGTAATATATTTTAACTTGTAGAATCAGACGAGTATAATGATGTTGGAAATCATCCCAACATTATCCATAGGACCAGAAGTCGTAAAATTGCAAAAACGAATCCCATTTTCTCCGTTTATTCCTTCTCCTTCCTGAACAGAAGGTCCGGAAGCAGAGGATCATCCAACGGTACCACAATTTATACGGTAGAATCGAGTTGTTCGCCCGGAACCACGAAATAACGAGATGACGACTCGTCCTTGCTGTTCACAGTTGACATATAAGCGTTCTCTCAGGGTTTTTAACAATGTACTAGGTGGGGTTTTGTGCCGATTATATTTCCGTTTTTCTTTCCGGTAATTATAAAATGGAACGGTTTTGGCCTTTGAAGTAAGTGTTTTAAATGGGTAAATTGATGAAGTGCTATGGAGAGCATTTCGAAAACATTATATTTTTTCCAGCGATGAATTCAGATAGATATAAAAGTGTATATTCATCATCATATTGCTTGTAGTTTTGGTTTACAGCGCCGGTGTTGCTGTTTCAAAATATAATAATGTATATATGAGATGGGTGCTGCCTTATTGGCTGCGATGTTCCTTCATGCATCTACAGTAATCTACTCTAGTGTACACATCGAACGGTTTCTCTTTTAGTGTTTTTATTTTAACTATTATTGCTGCATTTACTCTGACAAGTAAAGTTTTGTATAATCTTGTTTCGTGTTAATATTGCCGACATTTTTTGTTTTTTCTTTTTATTTTCCTTGCTTAATAATAAATTAATATTTTGAATCGTTAACTGCTGTGTAAATTTTTTAATCATTGTGTGAATTACAGAAGAATGATTATTCTTCATATTACATTCATGACAATATTTCAGAATATGATTAAGATTATAATTCAGAATTGGGTCTGCGTCTGTCTCAAAAAACTGCGATAACAAGCCGTGTTATCAGGGTAAATGTGAGAATGAAAAGTGTCGTTGTTTCGCTGGTTGGGGTGGCGTTCAATGTGATAGATGTCATGGACGAAACTTGTAATCTGTTTTAATTTGTTACTTGCTTTCCAAAATCTTTCCTGGTTGGAGAAGTTAAGAAGGGACAATTGGATTCGCATCATATTTGCTTAAGGTTGACGGACGAAAATGAATTGCTGACGGATGGGCCACGCAATTACAGTTCGTCCTCGCGTTGCATGTGGATTATTAAAAATGAGAAAAAGAAAGGCGCGTTGTTGTTGCGGATTGATTCGCTAGTTACCGAATGTAGCTGGGATCATTTGTACATATATGATGGAACAGGAACTAGAAGCCATCAGCTAGCAGCATTTAGGTGCATTATAAATCATTATCATTGTGTTATAGCAGTGTGAACTTGGATCATTCAAGCCAAGTGTTCATTCATAGTGGAAGCAATTGTAAATTTATTTCGTCAAAATTCTGAGTACTTCCGTGAAAGTTTATTGTCGATAAAATACTTTAGGCTTGAAAAAATAATGATTTTAGTTCACTTCCTTCCTTACGTATATGTAAACATTTCGAAAAATAATGAAGATATATTCCATTATTCAAAGCACCATGTTTCAGTGGTGTTATCTCTGGTAGAGAAGTGAGCATCAAATCTGGCAAAGCGCTTGTTTATTTCTTCAGTGATTTGGCATTTAACATGTCTGGTTTCAACATTACTTTTGCTTATGGTAAATGCCCGAATAATTGCACATCAAACGGGAAATGTATTGAAGGCATTTGTGTGTGCTATGAAGGATATACGGGAGTGCAGTGTGATACGCTAATTTGCGCTGAGAAAGACAGAAATAAAATATCAAGAGCATGTGGTATGGCTGGCACTTGCGGTGATGATAACCGATGCGACTGTAATATGCATTTTCACGGTATCGTTTGCTTTATATAGAGCTGATAACAATTATTTGTATTCTCGTAGGCTTGGTTTTAATTTTTATGCTTGATTATAATATTTTGATTTATATGTAAAGCTATATGGCAAGATGAAGAGAAGGAGAGATTATTCTTGAAGTTTCTAAATAGGACTATTAGGTTGTTGGTGTTATCATCTCATATGCTGAAGAGTCAAATTTTATCATACATGACAGTGGATTTTCTTGAATTAGTTAGAAATGAAATAAAGTATACTGAAAAACGATTTAGTTCAGTTTTTGGTTTTATACTAAGTTTGAGGAAAGATTGTTTGGAAATAATTTTTGTATGTTTAATTTTATTGTTCATAAATTCAATGCAGTTTCTTCGCAGGGGATCTTTGTCAGGCTTTGACAACACAGTCGATTTTTGAAACGGTCTTGACAAGTGGAGATTTTGGAGCTCGTGCATCGCACACAGCCATACTCGTAAACGACACAAAAATATGGGTAATTGGTGGAGCTCATTTTACTGGTGTTAACAATTCATTTGTTGCCGTATACGATATTACAAATTCATCATGGCAAAAAATTCCAACAAAAAATACTCCAAAATCACGTTATGACCACACTGTTGTAAGATATAAGGTAAGTATTGGTCATGGGTCATGTTAATGTTAACATCGTAATGTTTCTTGATTTGCTATAAATTTATATTTATGTTAAGGAGTAATTTTGTCGCATAATTATTTCTGTAATTTAGCACTTCTATCTCGAAAATAAAGAGTTAAGTTTACAGAATTAGACTGAATACATTTCTTTGAGTCGTCACTTATTCATGTTTTGTATGCGATTTTATTTTTAGAGTACTATATATATGTTTGGAGGCGTAATTGATGAGCGGGTAGTGACTAATGAATTGTGGAGTTTGGATCTTGGAACTTTGGAATGGACTTTGGAAAATACCAATAATAATGCTTCAGATGCTATTCCGAGTGCTGTTGCTGGCCATACCGCGCATTTGATTGGGGATGAAATGCTCGTGTTTTATGGTCATAATCCCTATTTTGGATACATGTACAGCGTACAAAAATATAAAATTAGTGAGTATTTTATGATTACCTTTACATGTTGAGATCTTGCCTTTCCAATTTCCTTTTTATCTCTCTCCTTCTCGTAAATATTTTGTTAATGAATTGACTTTTGGTATAAATTTTCTTGCTCATTTTAACTCCGGTCTGCATTTAGAGAATTGTTAAAAATGGAAATATTTTAGTATGCTGGATCTTCAGAAAATTCATCATATATCTGAAAAATACAAATAATTTATGTCATGTATTTCATCTGGAACCATGTTAACTTTTTCTTTAACTTCAACTTCGATAAAACATGTTATTGAACCATCATAGATTCAGTCAGTGGGAAATATTTCAGGTACTAGGCGATGGAGTATTGTCCCTGATCATGGTCCTCATTTGCAAGGAAGATTCGGTCATTCTCTCGTCGCTTATATTCATGAGAAAAAAGAAGTCATCTTGATCTATGGTGGTTATTTGTTGCCTTATGAAGGTTCTTTATCACGAGTTAGCAGTACCTTGATCGAATATGTTTGTGACAATCGAGAATGGTAATTTTTCTTCGTTTCCCCTAAATTTTTTTGTGGAAAAAGTTGGGTCCAATGATATAAATAGGAAATAGAGGTCATGACGTGACATTTTGAAATCGTGTCAGGATTCATTAAATATCCAGATACTATACCTGCAAATTTAGCAACGAAGGCAATGGTAAGCATTGGTCCCCTAATTACTAATGGTTATAATTAATTTACAATAATTCCTCATAAACTCTGTTACCTTATTACGATGTACAAATGTCAGTCGTTAGACAGTACGACAACGGAACTTACAAAGTGAAGCTTTTCAAGTAAAATTAAGTGACTGTTTAGATTGGATGAATGAATTCGGGCGCCATGGATCTCTGCTAGCCTAATTTCTAGAGAAAACTGAATTGAAATAGTTAAGTATAGCTGACTATGTTGTATTAATATCAAGTAATATGGTTGCGAAAATTTTTAAGTTTAGAAATAAACTTTTTAAGTTTAGAAATTTCTAATTCATTTTTTTGGTTTTTTGTTTGTCTTCTTTCCGATGTAAAATTCTTACCCGAAGATTTTTAAAAGTGAATATGATTTATAGTTCACATCGAACTCTTTCATCTGGGCATACTCCAGTTTTCCGTCATTCCGCATCACTGATCAACGATTTAATGGTTATTATCGGTGGAAATGTGCACAATGAGTCATCAGCACGCATTCAGGAATGCTATTCTGGTGATATTCAGGCATATGATATTGGTTTGTCTATTTCTGGTAACATTTATAGCTCTGTCTTTGGCTGAATTCACAAACGCTTCTGAAAACTTGTTTTGGATAGTATTTGCTACTTCTCTTTTTTTTTTTATAGCTTTTCTTACCAAACATTCTGATTGTATGTTTATTTTCTGCTGAAATTTTCCTTTTAGGCAGTTTTGTTATTTGCAGAAGATAATGAGAACTTTCCAGGTTGTGATACTTGGTTTTCACTGTCAAGCAATAATTTAGCATTTTTGCAACGTTATGGGCATTCATCAATGGTTACAAAGCAGAACATTTTTGTTATTGGTGGTTTCAATGGAGTAATGCTATCAGATGTTGTTAAATTCACGCCAGGTCAGTGTCTGAGTTCATTATTATGAGTTTGAATTACGTAGAAGTTCCTGTCAAAGTTGGGATTTTTCAAGTCGATTTGTCTTATCGCATAGGTATAATGCAATCGAAAATCAAGAACAGTATTTACAGCGGAATGTGGTGGTTTAAAACGACCAGATGATTGTCGTAACATGAGAGAAGGTGTGCGTTGCATTTTCCATTCTGGGAAATGCAAATCTGTACAACGCGATGTGTCATATGCTCATTCATTCTTATCATATGTGAAAAACGAAGATCCGAAAGAGGAACAAAAATGCCCGATTAGTTGGAGGAAGTGAGTTTAGCACAATTATTGTCTTTTACGAGATAAAAGTGGTTTATTTTTACTTTGGTAAATGTTAGGTCGTTTTTCCATCGTACGACGAATTCAGCATTACCAAGATTCAGTCGTTTGTTGATTCCTGCGATTCCAGGCTGACCTTCCATATACTTATTGAATAACTTTATGACTACTTCGAAAAATCATACCTGGACGAGGCTGCAGTGATGTCTTCAACTTGGATCTAGCCAATCAATTCTCAGTGTAATGGCTTCTCGACTTTGCTTGGACCTTTCGAAATATTTTGTTGTCTTGCATTGGTTCCTGCCAATTATTATATGTGATAAAATGTCCAGATGAACATTATGGAACTTCATTTTATTCAATTTAATTATCACACTAAGAAATCGTTCCAGTTTGCTCCAGTTTTGGGTCATATTTTAGTCTCACCTGATTATAGGTCAGCATCGTGGTGCAGCGAAGAAAAGGACTGTGCAGCGTGTACGGCTGCAGAAGGATGTAGTTGGTGCCACTGGAGTCGTGAATGTGTTTCTGATAATTTATGTAAAGATCGGACCAATCCGGTAGCGAAATCTGATGCTTGTCCGAAAGATGAGGAGCCTCGACCATGCTTCTTTGCTACTGAATGTTATGCTTGCAAAAAATTAAGGCATTGCAGTTGGTTTTTGATGAAAGATTCCAAATGGAAATGTGTCAATAATTATGGTTTGTAGCTTTTCATATTCGTCATATCCTTTATTTTGAGTAGTTGTTTAGCTGTTTAAAAATGTCATTATTAATTATTTATTTGCTATACTATGTTGAGAAGTTCCTTCATGTCTTACCACATATTCCTATTTTCATATATTTATAATCTTTTTTTACAATTACTCTGTTTGCCGAATAGAATATAGATGGAAGGCATAAATATATTTCTTTCTGCATTATTTAATGTCTGATGTCACACAGTCTGTGATATAAAAGAGATTTCAGATCTATTATTGGAAAGCGAAGCACTACAACAACAGCATTCTTACTCCCAATCGGAGCACACGTCAGCACTTACGTTAAATGCGCTGAATCCATCGCCAAAAAATGAGTCATGTCCAGCACCTTGTTGGTTTCATGAAGATTGTCAAGTTTGTATTAAGGAGCAATGCATGTGGTGCCCAACGACTGCGCGATGTGTTTCAATGGATGCTTATATGATCAATTTTCCATATGGGCAATGTCAGTCATGGGTGACAGCTACGAATATAATCAGTAATCAGCATGCATGTCAGCTGGGTAATTTTTTTAAATAAAGCTCAGCTTATTTTGAAAAACCAAAATCTTTAGAAGTGCATCGATGGAGAGGACTTAACAAATAGTTGTTTTTTACGATGCTGAATATTTCAAGCTCTTTTGGATGAATTTTTGATATAAAAAAAATTTCAGAAGAGGAAATAGTTGAGAGTCAGCAGACATTTATTATGATTCACAATGCGATGGTAATATAACATTGCAGACCCTATGGATTGTTCAAAACAAAAAACATGTTCGGAATGTCAACGTGTAGGACCGAATTGTGGCTGGTGTGACGACGGTTCTGGGACTGGTTTGGGAAAATGTCTACCGGGTAGTCTTGAAGCACCTGATAATGAACTTCTCTGTCCGAAAGATGGGAAATCAAAATGGTATTTCACAAATTGCTCAGGCATGTTAAAATCATAGGTTATTTTGCTTTTTTAAGGCAAAGTGTAAATTGCTACCCAGAATTTTGTAGATAGTTTTGTATACCTATTGATTTCATAACCAAAATGTTCTTTTCTTAATAATAACAAGAAAATTCGTTTGGAATAATGTACTGTGCAGATTTCTTTCGAATTATTTTTTGCACTATCTAGATGGTCCATTGCGGTTACTGAAATTTGCTATGATAGTGTCTTCTTTAAAAAATAATTTGTTTTGATAAATTCCATCATTCTGTAGCTTGCCAGTGTAATGGGCACAGCAATTGTACGTTGAGAAGGCGTTCACTTGAATGGAATATCGAGGAGCGGAGCTGTACACAGTGTGATCATAACACAACTGGTGAACACTGTCAGTTCTGTGCTGATGGATTTTATGGAGATCCTCGAAATGGGGGTAGATGCGAAGGTTAATTTTTGTCACTTTGAAAATTATCAACGTTTAGTTATTCCTTCCAAGTTTAAAAAGAAATTACGTGTCGCAACTTTGCTTCATTAGGAATGATTTTCTTGACAACTTTTTTAAAGCATTCTCAGGGAAATAAAGTAGTTAATTTAAACAAATGAGAAGTCGTGAAAAATGTAATGCTAACAGCAGTATTTTCGATTTATTTTCGGGAGAATCCCTGCTGATATGAAATCCAGGAGCTCTTTTTTCTTGAAAGAAATCTCAGTTTGTTTTCCAGAATGTTTTTGCAACGGGCAGGCGACAATGTGCAACAGAGAGACCGGTGATTGTTACTGTACTACAAAAGGTGTTACTGGGAAGAACTGCAGTAAATGTGAACCAAAATATTATGGGGATCCTGAAAACAATCAGTTATGTTTCTGTGAGTTATTTATTTGCAATTGCAACAATATCCTGAACTAGAAATGAACGTGCAACGTTTTAAATTCTTATCTGAAGCTATAAGGACGTGTGGACTGTCTTTTTTTTTTCTGCAAGTTTTATTTTTGATGTGTGCAGTCATGCTCAGAAATTTGGATGAAGTTATCTTGGGGAAACGTGATGATTTTCTCCTGCTGTTTAATATTTGGTAGAAATTTAAAAAGACGAACATAGTAATTTCGTTTTTATCTTTTTTTTTCTTCTTTTTTTCAAGTTCAAAATCCAGTTTAATGTATTTTTATCCCACTAATTTGGAATTTTTCAGATGAATTGACAGTGGATTTCATTTTCACATTTAAGCTTGATCAAGACGATCCGAAAGACAAATATGTGAATCAAATCAATTTCTTTAGCACACCCCATAAAGTATTGCTTAGTACCTTTTCGAAATGTCTAGTTCGATCACTGAATATTCAATTCGAAAAGTTAATCTAATTTTAAAATTATGTTTCTTGCATGTTTAGTATCTTGTACTCAAAAATACTTTTAGAGAGATACCGATGTTCAATTTACCGTAGTTTGTGACTCACCGAAATCAGAGAAAGCGTTAGTTTCGATGAGTATCAATTCATCACTTTTCGAAGGACATCCGAGTTCAAATAAATTGTTAATGACAAGGACTGTTTGTGACGAAAATGGTATCCGACGTGCATACAGTGCTAATGCAGAACCTGGATTTATTTTCGGAACTGATACTAATACAACGTTTTTGGTTCGTAAATATATTTCGGAAGATGAATTAGACAGATTTTCGATACACTTATCAAGTCGCTACCTAGTCATTATATTCCAATTCACTAATTTCGTTCATATATTTATTCTTTTATCTTATTAATCATTGATTTGTTGTTATAGTGTTCTGCAGATTTTTGTTATTATTACATATTATTTCAGGTGAAAGTTTACAACTTTTCTACTCCGATAAAAATACAAATTTCATTTTCGCAGTCGCCTCCAATAAATTGGGTCTTATTTTTTGTGATATTCGCTGCGTAGGTTTCTTTTATTGTTGACATTTCACTTTGTTTTCATAATCTATTTTTGTGCATATTTCTGTTTACAGTCTCTCTCCTAAGAAAGCATCTCAGTGCTATTATATCAATGAACGCGCGAGGGCGTTATGTTTGATCTTGCCACTATTGCAATCGAGTTCTCTTTATAATTCTTTTTTTTTTTCAGCATATTCGTTGTTATTTCCAGTATTTTACCGCCTAAGATTGGGGAAATATTTGCAGGTGTTTTGTTGTCCTCCTTGTTGTTGCGGGTTTATTATGGATGATTAAATTACGAATTGAAGTATTCAGACGAAACCAGAGACGCTATGATGAAATTGAACAAATGGCTTCACGTCCTTTCGCTTCTGTGAGACTTGAACTGACTTCTCCGCGAGCCAATTTGGTAAGTAATCATTGTGGAGAAATATATGCAGTTTTTGGTCTCCAATATCTGAGTAGTTAGCTGAAAATAAAAAATCGCGTCGCGTTGTGATGTGACATTTAGACTGCTAATCTGAGAGAAATCCTTACAACGCTTTTTTGATTGCAAACAGATTGGCTAAAGGATTCAGATCGTTCTGGATCTTTTTTGTTTATGTAAAGTATTGTTGGATGGTGCGCTTTCAAAATTTTAAGAAGTTTGTTTGCAGATGGCTACTCCCATATCAGTTGAACCGTGTAGTAACTATCGTTCTGGTGTATTCACTTTAGCAGTTCGATTACCAACTGGAGGTCGACAATTTACACCTCATGGTACTTCAGGTTTAGCAATTGCATCAGCACTGTGTTTGCTAACGCAGGCACAGTTGGGTGTTTTACAAGCAACAGAAACAAGTGATGCTAATCATAATCGTAAAACAACTTTGATGCGTTACATTCCATTTATTCGTTCTTAGTAGGCATTAAATTACTGTATTTATCTGTTCAAAATATAATTTGTTATTTTTTTAAATTTGTAGCGAATGTGATATTGCATTTTGTGAAGCGCCTTTATGCTATATTTGATTCATTTGATAATATTGTTTGTATTTTAGGCCTCTCCACACCAAAAAAAAAAAGAGAAGTGATATTGATAAATCAC
This sequence comes from Onchocerca volvulus, assembly GCA_000499405.2. NCBI lineage: Eukaryota > Metazoa > Nematoda > Chromadorea > Rhabditida > Onchocercidae > Onchocerca > Onchocerca volvulus. The sequence goes on along the minus strand of HG738138.1, from coordinate 10,407,057 downwards.
GGAAATGAATTTTTGGGTAGTTTGCCCATTAAAATGGGGTACAAGCCATGAAAATCTAAGCTCCGTTTGTTCTTCAGTTAATTTTGGAAGATTCTCTAAAACAAACATATTTATTTAAAAAGTGGCAATTCTATTTAAATATTTGTTTATCGTTGGCGTTTTCGCGTTTTCTTTACTTGCTCACATCCGTCCCGTGATTGTATTTTCTATGTATTTATTATTGTTATTATTGTTTCTATTTTGTAGGAAATATCAATTTTGAATAATACGTTGCGCAGGATATTGGGTTCTATGTATGCAACTTTAGTAAAATTTCGAGAAAGAAAAAGTTGCTTAATCCACAACCAAAAATCAGCGGCAGCGTACTGTCATGCTGTTTCATTAGTAGATTAGTCTTCATTGCAGCAGTAGTTATGATCGATTAAGAATGGTTAATGAAGTTTGAGATTTAGTTACATCGTTTTGGAAGTGGAGTCATCTTGAATCAGGAATAAATCAAAATGAATTTTGGATATGTGAAATAACTGGTAGGTTTTCAAGATTGAATGGTTCATCCTGGTGACATATGCTTTGGTTAACGTTAAATGTAGACAGACAAAAAGTATAAAGCGAATAAACATATCTAAGGTTGCTTATCCAGTTGTGGCCAAATTGTACCATCAATTTAGTGATATCTTAAGAAGGTAGTGTTGATAAAATCTGGGATATCTATCGTTAATTTCAATTCTCTGACTACATCACATTAGCTTAATCTTGTTGGATGGTAGCAGTAGCAATAATTATTTTTGTGACAATCAAAGTAAACCGAACTGGTGATCAAATGATTGATTAATGGAGTGCAGTATCACTGACAACTGTTCTCTTAATTGCTTAGTGCAAATAGCTTTCTCTGTTTGGTTAACAAACGAATTTCATTGGTCTTTTTACTTACCGATACAGAAATGGAAGAAATAGTATTATAAGCATCGTAATTCATCGAATTTATAAAATATTCCTTTCTTGCAAAAAAAAAAGAAAAAGTTAAACTAGTAGGGCGGAGAGTCCATAATGGTACATAGAATGAGAAAGGGCTGAGGTAACTATTAGGAAAACTAGACCTAGATTATTTATTTAAATTTTAAATTAGTATTAAAATACGTGATATTTTTCTTAGCTCACAGTTTTCTTTATATTCCCAAATTACATATTCATAAGAAATGGAAGTATTTCATTTAACTGAGCAGTTTCTTTTGTTTTTTTTTCTTTTGTTTTTTTTTTCTCGATTCAATGGATTACTCAATAATTTATTAATTGACAATTGCAGAAGGAAAAAAGTTTCATCTTCCCCCTTTTTTTTTTCTTTTTTCTTCCGTTTTCATTATAATTTTGGATGAAATTTTCTATTTGATATCGATTCCGCATTAAAAAATATTTGGTCGAAATGTTACTATCAACATTGCTTGGATTTTTCATTATATATTTCCGCGTTATCATCTAGTCATAACGTTATGTCATTGCGATAGAATTTCTATTCGAGAAAAAAAATAAACAAGTAAGTCATTTGAAAAGAAAAAAGCTATTTTAAGAAAAAAAAAAAATGAAATTGATAGTTTTACAAAATTTTTATGAGAGATTTCGTTGCTGTACAATGTTAGTTAGTTGTGTAAGAAATAAATAAAGAAGTCATTATAAAGATCATAAAAGATGTTTTATAAAATCGAAGTACGGTACATCGAAATGATGAATTGTATAATGATAATTTTTGACTTCGAATACAAGCAAGCAATTTACTGTCACTTTAATATTCTTTAAAATGTTCAAACCAACTTATATTTGAATTAGTAGAAATTTTTGCAAAACTGTTTGTTATCTGCAATTTCTTGCTTAATAAGCATTACCATATGTCAGAGGAAAATTATTTCAGCAAACAATTTCCCTACCAAATGATGATGAAGTGAAAGATATAAGAATAAGATTAATTAATGCGAGAAAATACTATATTTTGGCAATTGAAATGACCTTCTAATTATAAAGATTGTAATGACTTTTTTAAAATAATCGTCCAATAATGCCATAACAATCTCTTTGATGAGTAGTAGGATTATTTACTAGCGTAGAATTCTCACAATATTTCAAAATGTTTAAGAGTTAAAACTGAATATTCAGCTACTAATTATTATTTCATTGTTATCAGTTATTCAATCTTCTTGTCTCTTTCCAGCCTGATATAAGGATGACTTATGCTTATGAATTGAAATTATCAGATAGTTTAATGCTCATTTGAACAAAAAATGAATACGACCAAAAAGATTCTGTTAATATTTTGAGATACTTTATCGACATGTTAGAATTCTAACAAGTAGAAATATTCGCTTGTTTTTATCAAAATCATCAAATGAATGAAAAGCAATTGTTCATGTCTGTTTATTTTATTTGCAATGTTGTTAAATGCTTTTGATATAATAAAATAAACGGTGTTGAAAGCATCTAGAACAAACATCAGGATTCTGGAATGAAATTTCATTAATGTTTGACAGATATCAGACGATTGAATAGTTTGTGATTGGAGATGCGGTGATTGTCAGTGTGCTGCTGAAATGAGTATACTCCTTCCCTTCCCGCCTTTGGAATGTAAGAAAAGATAAAGCAGTTGTTGCCTCCACTAAACAAACTTTAAACTGTGTAGCTGATTAATTAGCCATGTTAATTGGTTGTTTGAAAAGCTCTTTGTGTCATTTGTTGACCCCAGGGTTATGCCATCCCGCACCCGATAATTCCTATCAACAACCATTGATTATCAGTATATATATATATAGATATATCATCTTTTCCATCTAATTCTTCACTTTATCGTATCGGTAGCGAATAAGCGATAAGAGCATTTGTCATTAATCGTACAATTGCATTACTAATAAGTAAGAAATAGCTATTAGCAATTGCAAATAAGCATCTTTCATTAATTTATTTTTAAATAGTCCTATCTGTCTCTTTTATTTCCATCTTCATATCTTTTTATTATCACTTTCTATCACATTTTGCTTTCACTTGAATTATTGTAGCAATTTTTTTTCTAAATTTCTGATTTTTATTTCTTTAATTTAATCAAAAAAATCGTCATTTTTCCTCGAAATGAACTTTTAATGACTGAACTTCCTGGAAGTGATTGTTATGTTCATTTTAAGTAGATTTCTTTTAACAGTGCTGTAAATTTATTTTGGCAAATAATGGAGCTATTTCTAACAACGTTTTGTTGGATGTGATTTATATAAATGCTGTAACATTGAAATTTCGACAGTAGTCAGATTTCTGAAGTCAAAATAAAAAATTCAGTGAGGAACTGCAACGATTGCTTACAAATAGTTTGAAAAGAATTCATTGCTGATTGATGGGAATGTTAGGTGGTTGAAAGTGTGGTTATCAAAAAGTGATGACTTGGGAAAATGATATGATAAGCTTGCAAGCAATGAATCCCATTAGCGAATTTTCAAAGGAAAAACTTCATGGTCGTTAATCAAATGAGAGAAAAAGCGACTTAAGTGATCTGTGAAATGAATTTAAGCTATCTAAGCTATTTCGTAAAAGAAAAAGGCTGAAAAACAATGAATAATTTCTATTCAAATTAAGAAGAAAAAATTAAGAAAAAAGACTGATCCCACGGTTTTAAAGAAAAGAGTGAGGCAAAATATGGATGGATAAGCGGATTCCAATTAGATCATCCCGTAAGTTATTGTTCGTTTTTGAGATTCACAAGAGTGATCAGTTGATTTTAATGATGACAGATGAACAAAGTTAATAATTATTATCCCAAGTGGACCGCTTGTCAAATGATCCATCAATTACTTAATTCATTCCTTTATTATTTCTTTAAAAAGTTAAGACCGCTGAATTGTCGGTGCCAGTACAGTTAATGTGTATTCAAACTAGCATATCCTGCAGATATGAAGGATAATCCTATCGGTCTTGGTGATTATTTTCTCATAGTAAAATTTCTTCTAATTTTTTCAGTTTCAAAAATTATGTTTATAACAAACAGAAATTTGTTATAAAATATCGATATATTCTTAAATTCTAGTAATATAAATAATACAACATTCTTTAATGATATATGACACCTGAGCTTTTCTCATTAAGGCTTAAATTCTGAATTGTAAAAATGTACTTTGTTATTCTCGTCATCATCAGACATTTCTACTGTCACCATAATATCTGTTGATCTGAAACCGAAACTATTAGAATTCACTAAATTTTGACTGTTTTGGATTCTAGAAATTATATGTTTTTTATCTTGTTTTTATATTTAAAATACAATAAATTTCTTTTTGAAGACAGCAAATGTTTTCCCTTAATTATAATTATGAAAAGCTATTGTCCAATATCACTGTTTTAGAAGAATCGGAAGTGAATGACAGAAGGCAATTTTACTGTTCAAAGAAGACATTAGATACATTTAGATGTAAAATTAAATATTATGTGATTCCTTAATTTAGCCAACTTTAATAATGCATCATTCACACACCCACAACAAGAAACAATATTAGCTTATCATCACTGCTATTAACAATTCCATTCTGATTACCTCAATTACAAAAACTGATTTCTCCATTTGGACCCCAAAATTAGCGCGATAGCTGATATAAGCATCTTAAGCAACATTTTCATTTTGATAAAAAATTTTGTATTATGTCAGACAATAATAATACTTGATCTTTTGTATGATTTGTTGCAGGTTGCTTAATGGACTATACTCCTTATGACTGTTGACTTATATTATTTTAAAGGACAAAATATTTGTCGATTGAAGGGATGACGAGAGTTTGAAAGTTCAGAAATATCTCGAAGCTAAAGCCAGAATGGTGAAGAATAAAAAGATTAGCTAGAAAGGAGCTAGAACAGCCGTACCAAAAATTTTTATAGACTGTTAATTGATGCTGCACAGCCAAAGAGCTCTAAGTGCAATCATAAATGTTTATTATGCGTTTTCGAGTGTCGAATAATGCAGGTTCAGGTTCTGTCGCCTGGACATTCTCGATGCAGCTGTTTCAATGAAATCAATTTATTGCTGGACATTATCATTTAATATCTTCCCGCTCCAAAAACTTTTCCTTTCTCCATCCACCCCGACTTTCCCTCCCCCCGCTTCCTTCCTTTCCCGAATTTTTCTAATTGTTAGTTTTCCCGATAGTTCCATCATTGTCTATCAATTCCCGGACTATGCTTACATTTTTTCTTGTACACATACCTTTTCACGCCGCAAGATATCATTGAAATGCTCTTAACTGCATGAATTAAGATGCAAGCTTGACAAGTTCTGGTGTAAAATAGTTTTCTAAGTTTGAAATATTTTGACATTATATGTTAAATCTAATTGAAAAAAAATAGTAGTAGCCTTCAAATAAAACATTTTATCTAGAATATAAATATTATCTGCATGATGTTGATGAGTTGTAGATGTGAAGTCAAAATGAGGACATTTGATAAAATTGTTGCATGTTTATACATATTTAAGTATGCCCCGAAATGAATGGAGAAAGAAATGTGACCAAAAAAAATTAGTTAAGCCATCTAGTCGATACATTAAAAATCGATGAAAAATTAGAAAGTTTTGTAGGTTTCGAGGTAAAGAAAGAAATGTAAAGCGAAAGGAAAGGGAAAAAGTAGGAAGGAGAAGGACGTAAAGAAGTATGAGCCGGATCATTGAAATCGACATCAATTTCCGGATGGAAGAAGGAAAAAGGAAGACCAAATCTATCTATCAGCATCTTTCACACCGATTGGCCAGTAATCTATTCGGAAGAGACCATAGTACTATTGCTTATTTGAGCCCGATATTGCATCATGCTACTGCTCGTTTAACTTCCTCATGGGCCCAATTTTTTTCCTTTCCTGGAGATGAAAACCACCGTTCTTTTCAGAAAAAATATGCAAATTGATGACGATTGCGGTAATGGGAAAAGCTGGAAATTAACTATTAAATAATGAATCCACTTCTATCCAATCATTATGATAATTACTTGGTCAGCACATCTTCTATTCCTAATTTATTTCGTTCCATCTTTTCATTATTTTTCTTTCTATCAGCTTGCCCAATTCTCTCTTTCATTTCGTACAATTTTAAATGATCGATCCAACTACAGTCATTTGATGTCTTTTTTTATCTTGCTTTATACTCTATTTGCATCTTCGATAGGAGCGTTATACAAAATATCACTTGATACAAAAGATGACTACAGTAATCATTGTGCAATTTTTTAAATACTTTTTCAGAAACTTGCTATAAACTGAATCAAACAAATATCTTTTTGGTTTTAAATTTAAAATTCAAAATTGTATTCTCACATTTTCTTCTGCAATTTCAAAACCGAGCAAATTTTACTTTTCTTTTAAAAATGAATTTTACCTTTTATTAATTGGCACTAATTATCTAAATAATTTTTAGAAGGAATGCGGGAAAAACTGATGATACAATTTGAAAAAATATTTTCATTTCTTTAAAAAACTGAAATTTAGGCGATGCAGCTGACAAATTCTGATAAACAAAATAGAGAGCAGTGACGCTTTGAGCTAATTAATTATAGCTGTAAAAAAAGCTATTGACTCATCGAATTATCAGTTCCATTGAGCCTTAATATGTCCTTGAATATCAGAAATGAATATTAAATAATCCATTTTATCCTGCTTATGAAAAGAATATATCTCAAATTTGTATTTACAAGGAATTCATTTGAAAAAAAGAAAAAAAAAGAAAAAAAAAACTGCATTCTGGTCAGGTATCTCTTAATTTTAAAAAATTTTTTGAGGAAATTAATGATTGATGGTATTTTATGTTAGAGAAATCATTGATGCTCATTTATTTTCATAACTATTGAGACAAATTAATAGATTTTTTGAAATTTCGATTTCAACTTTCAATTCAACCTTGACAATACTGCATTGTGCATATGATGTTTGTTTACTTTGATTTTCTTGTTGGATTTTTTATTGAAAATTTGAAAAAAAAAAACTAAAATTATTAATTTAGAACAATTTTGAAAAAAACTAAAATTAGTAATTTTTTGACCAATAGCAACGATGGTATAATTGTATAAATGTTAGTCTCGAAAGATGTTGAATCCCTGCCTCGCATATTATGTCATACCGTATCATTTCACATTGCATCATATTGCTTATTCATCAGATTGTAAAAAATCTCTTCAACTTTTTCATTGAAATGTAAAAATTACTATTTGAGCTTTTATCCATTCTATAATTTTTAAATTGAAGTTGATTTGGATTTTTCTTTCAATTTTTTTATTTTTCCACTGTTCTGCAGCAACTATTCATTAATAAATCTTTCGTAAAATTAGTTTTCATAATGAAAATAAACAAACCGACAACTAACAATTCCCGACCAATTTGTCAGCTCACAACATAACACCTGTTAATTTTTCACGTCATAATGATGGTAAAGAAGCAATAAATCTTGAAAAAGCTTTCGCTATATGAACAAATAGATTATCTGCTTTAGCGGAATTTCAGCAATCATTCAAGAATGTTAAGTTTATCTCTTTTTTTTTAAGTTCATGCTTATCTGTCAATACCATACACAAAATGTCATCTCAATGTCATCAGAAACTTAAGGAAGAAAAGATATGATAATTGTTGTGTTTGTACAGCCGAACAAGGTCTTAACTAAATATGTAATGCAGCACTTCTATTTTAGATTTGAAATAAATTTCAAATATATTTGAATAAAATTATGATTAACCAAAAGATTGCACACGTAATTATTCTGAAATTACAAGTCCAACGAAAATTTCAGCAACTGCATGAAATTTAAAGGTAGCAATACGCTTACTGTTTTGTATTCAACTCTTTTTGTTTTCGTTTCGCTTTTTCTTTCAGTTTCTTTTTTTGAAGTCGAAAGTTCATTGATGAGCTTTCTTTGATTTTTTGCGAATATTTGTGGAAAAACAAAAAAGTGATCGGTGATTGAAATCGTTTTAAGGAAGCTTGTTTATTAGAATGGATCCGGTTAAGGAAAAGAGTTGACATAATCTCAGGGGTGTCTATTGCTCAAATTAGGTAATTAGGAGAATTTAAAGGCAATTAAACTGGCAATAAGAAAAGGTTAATGGCAATTTGGTTAGGGCACCAGCTGCTTAATTAATTTATTTCTTGTAATCAAAATGCGCGAAGTAATTTTCCGCATCTTTGTCAATCGGTACTAGCATGTCATATTATCAACACGCGTATTTTCAAAGTTTGTTAATCAGGTTCACTTTTGACAGCTACCAGCAATAGCTGGATACGGTAGCATTGTTCAAACATAGGATTGCTCTGATTCCATCAATATTATAGATTGATTTCTTTTCGTTTACCTTTTAATATATTCTCCGAAACAGTGGAAGAATGAAATAAAAAACTTAAGAACAGTTGGGATGGAAATGAAGATTTGTGGAATATGGATATTAGTGGTAGGAATGAAGAGAAGGGGATTGGATCTAGTAATTTTTACATCCAGGAGGAATAAATGAACTGTAGTCTTACTGCGGTTAAATTTATTTCTCATCTAAAAATGGCGACATGATGACGTCATTTCGCAATGTTGATACTAATCACTATTGAAGTCAATCCATCGATCAAAGTTAGAATGTTATATATATGTTATAAGAATCTATCAGGATTTCTGGATAATAGCTTATCAGAATTAACAAGATTGTTTCTTAATATTGCACCTACCATGATATTGCAATCGTATAGCTAATAATCTTCTATAAATTTAGAAAAACTGAGGCATGAATATGCGAAAGTCGGGGAAGTCGGAGAGAGGAAATAATGATGGAATTCTTACTGTACTACATGTCCACAATTTGGGATGGATCCTTGTGTGGAATGAACATCAGAAAGAAGCAATTAAGCGTTTCAGCGAGCTATTTGAAAGTTGTTAAAAATGAAGGGAAAAGCATTTAGAAGCAAATGGCAATTATAATGACCCATCAATTTCACTTATTAGATCTGTTTCCCAGAGGAGGAGCAGAATCCCATTGGATGATGATAATAGTTGGAGGATGGATGGGTTGGTGTTGTATCGGCAGCGGTACCCTTCATTCATTCCCCAATCAACTCGCTACTTCCATGATACTTCATTTCATGATGCTTCTTACTTGTCATATGGAATCCCATCACCTTCCAAGAATTATATTACTATCATAAATTATGGTTAAAACACTGATCTTTTATCAATAATATTAAACTGTCATTAGTATTATGGTCATCATAATTACCAACTAATGTTTTCATAACTGTTGTTGCAATTATCATCACTAAAAACATCATCATATCTGTTATAAACATCCTTAACAAAGTAATATGATTATAATTATAGTCATTACCATTCTATCATTATCATCATCAATTCCTTGCTGTTACATTAGAATGATAATGTCGTTAACAACAGGAGCAACACTATAAAACTGTTGAAAGTAAAGCAATTTAGAGGATTGTGGGAGGTACCATTCATCGTTTTTGATGCCCGATAAGTAAACGGTAGAGGGAGGAACAAGTTTGTTACTGCTACTGCAGTTCGTTTGTCATTTCACTGCAAGTTACTGCGGCTGGTATGAGCCCGACGACATTTCTATATTCGGATTTCTTTGGATGGGATGGGCCTCGTTGCAACTTTTTTTATTATGTCTTACCGGTTTGCATCACTTGCCGCCTTCAACTTTTGTGTAAACTACTAAACTGGAACCATTTGTACCGGAAATTGCGACCGCCTTCGTGTTATTGTTTTGCATGCATCAATTTGATAACATAACTTTTTAAATACGAGTAATTGATTTTTTCTTTTTTTTATGATCTGAACCATTTCATTATCATCCGTACAATTCTTATTACTCATTGCATACTCTTGCTATGACTTATATTCATAAAGTTGCAAATTATCGTCATGCATTTATTTTCTGATTGTATGCAGTACTGAATGTTAACTCTTCAACTGTCTTTACACGTACTCGGATCCATTATAATTCATTTGTGGTTTTAATAATTTTTTCTTTTTCAGCGATTTAACAGCCGTAGCCGATGTGTACCACTGGACTGTCAAAATCAAACAGCAAAACATCCAAAAAAGCGTCCTTCAGTGTTGAAAATATATTATCCTGTAGTACGTTTTCTCACAGGTTCATCTTTTTTTTTTTAATTATTAAATTTGCATTTACACACCTATTGTGCATGCATTTAATTACGAAAGTCTTGTCGGCTATTTTTAAATGCTAATTTGCAATCTTCATCAATCAATCATGATAAAGTATTTAAATTTAGTGATTCTTCTCTAAAAATTTCTAAACCATCGCCGGTGAATCCGCTTGTTACAACGTCTGTAGTTACGATTCCATCTATTTCACGAATTTCACAGCCTGAAACATCGAGTTCCGGGTATTCGTTAACAACTGATCCTACTGGAATGTTTTTGCTGCCTACCTATATTCATTCTATACCTAGTGGTAAATCCACAGATAGTTGTCCTGGATCAACAACTGATTCGTTTCTTGCACATTACCCCTGGCAAGCAACTTCATCGGAACAATCCTCCTCTCCTCGTAAGTAACAAATCTTAATTATTCTCTTAGCATCTTCCAGACAGCACATTTATTCGAATTCCTGTAAATCTTTAAAATTAGTTATTATGAGAATTATAGTTGATTGAAAAGTGTTCATTCAGTTGTTCATTAATTTACTTGTTTATTTGTTGTTTCAGCTGAAAACAAAACTTTAGCAGCAATGGGCTTAACCAAATGCTTATTGCGGAAGCATAAGAATAACCGTAAACCAAGGACACCGTTCAGTACTCAACAGTTGCTGTCATTGGAACGAAAATTTCAGCAGAAGCAATATCTATCAATTGCTGAACGAGCGGAATTCAGCGCATCCTTACAGCTTACCGAAACACAGGTCAAAATATGGTTTCAGGTAAATACCTTCTCATCTTATAAGTTCAGTTAATTTATACATTCTTGCAGTGGTATTTTATTTTTTATTATTTGTTTACGAATTCTATCAGTATGTCATCAATATTTTAATGTTGCCATTTTTGTTTACATGATGATAGTTCCTCATATCGATTTTGAAGTTACAATTATATAATTGTAAGAATGGTTATAGTTTTCGGTTTAGTGCTTTATTCATAGAAAGTAAAATTAAGAAAAATGGAGAGAAAAAGCACTAGAAAAGGATAACAAGCATCATAAATTTGCTATTTTTGAAAAATTTTGAAGTTTCGAAGTTTCGTTGAAAAATACGCAGTCATAAAGAGAGAACGAAGTGATTATCTTTCGCAATTTGACATGTTGTTATATTTGTATAATACGCAATGTAACATTCTGCCAGTAATTTATTCTGAAGCATTCCGAATCCGATTTTAAAATTCGGTTTGAGCAATATTTCTCTGTCATACAACAGATTATTACTGTATTGATGCAGTTCTTATCATCCATTGCTACCCTATCGATCTAATTCTGCTTGACCTTTAACACTTTGTTAAATAATAATAGACTTGTTAAAGTCCGTCTTTCTTTCACGCCAGATAATATGCATTCAAAGTATCTTTTGACAAAAACGATTTATATCTCTTCATTTTTGTAGGATCATTCAATTTACCCTAAGTAACCTATAATTTTGTTATCAGCAGTAATAAATCTTGGCATGTTATGCACCTTACTCTGTGCGTTGTCGCTAAGATATCAATCAATTCACTGATTATATCAGTGATGATGTCGGCTAGTGAATATTCAATAATATATAGTCAAAAGCACTTCGCAGCAATCTTCTTATATAACAATGGAAGTAGCGAAACTAAAATTGGGAGTAAGTAATATTTGATATGAGGCATCTTCCAGGGACTTTAATTGCTGATAATTCGTTAATAATTACGGATGATGATGAATCATCCTAAATTATTTGCTGAAAAGTGCATTTAAGTAATGATGAATGGATAGTGGTCGTTAGCTGAAGATTGCACCCCTAGGGAGTTGGTACAATGGGAATTGAGATAGGAAGACAAAAAAATAACCGGAAGACACAAGGATCAGAAGGTCAGGAAGAAAGAACTTTTGAATATATGATGTTTTGCACCCATTAAATGATGATGAAGAGACAAATTTTTTAAGCAAATGGATATTATCCGCGATTAAGCAATCACGGGCGGTATTTTTGATCTTTTGTCGGGCGATTTTGAAAGTTCCACGAAACAAGACGAGCTAATACATCTCATTATGTTAATTCCTCATTAAATATTAATTTCACCCAAATCATAGCTCATTATAAACTGTTTCCGCAGCAGAATAAACAATTCTGAGCCATAAAACTAGGTGATATCTATTCTATGTTCCCCAATCTTTCCAGCCTCCCTGTTAAGACTTTGACTATAATTGATCCCCCCGAAAATAATGTGAATGAACATTTTAATGAACAGCGTTCTGTCATATATCATACGTTATCTCTTTTATGTTAGTGGGATTTTCTTTCGAAAAAATTACTGTTTTTTATTTTTGAAAAATTGTTACAAAGTCGTTTCATTTCTATTTTTCAATACCTGTTTTAAGGTCTCAATACGGTAACAATTTTTTAGATTTCAATTTAATAATAATATCGATTCATGATTAAATTGATTACTATTCGATTGCTTCATAATTAGATTGATTATTATTCAGTCGTTTTATGATTGGACTGATTAGCATTTCGATTGCTTCATGAATGGATTGATTACTGTTGTCAGCCAAATCTTAATTGATAATAGCGATAAATCATTCTTTCTCGATAACATTCAGATAAGATTAAAATTATCCTTAGTTTAACATTGGATTTGAGCCGGTTTCTCGACCAATTATCTCTATTTCTAGCCCTTTCAAAAGGTGAAAAGTAAGGGAAGAAAAGGTAAACGTATTGTTTTATTCATATCGTTTTTCATTTCGACTCCTTCTTCCTTATATTTGTTGCTTCTTTTAAATTTCGAAATTATTTTGAATCGTTGTTGTGAAATCCCAGATTTAAATTTCATGAAATATGCATTTTACTAGGTACTCCGTAATTCAATCCATACTTTTCATTGTGGAAATATGCCATCAAATACAGTATGACATTCGCAACGCATACCCATAGACACACACACACACACACACTCACACACACATACATGCCCGAAGCCAAATAGCACAGACAGAAACAGAGTTAGGTGTCCACCACAGATATACATATTTAGCAGACGATGAAAGACAAAATAAGCATAAACAAATATTGGCAGACATTGATGTGTTGGGTACAAACACAAACATGCAATCATGCACACACACACACAAACACACACACACATACACACACACACTTGCAGACATACAAAATCTTAAATATGTGTTCATTTCGATGGTACGGTAATTTACGATTCGTAAAATGAGGAAAAATATATGCAAAATTTTGTAGACAAGCAAACAATCAAAAAGGTTAGACAGACACTTAGTAAGCTAAGAGGTATAAATTGTACTGTGATAGTCAAATGAGAAACAGGTAAAACTATGTTCTAACATATAATAATTAAAAAATGTTAATGAGAAATATGCATGTAAATTTGTTATATCTTTTCTTGTCTTTTTAATTTAGAAAGAATTAGTAGGATAAAGGGAGTGATTATTGCTGTGATGCAATGATATGTCCGATATGAACTTACATCATTAGAACTCACATAGTTCAGCGATCATTTGATAATGAATGATTGGATGACAGTTGAATTGCTTGGCCTATCCATCCATATCACTGCTTGATAATGATTATCGTCACTAATTTCATAGAAACTTCTCCAATCTTCAAATTTTGTGCAACTCATCAGACAGTATCATATTTTTGTCTCATATTCAGCTTCATGACTAAGGTTTTTTTCTTCTTTCTCTCTCTGTCCTAAAGAGAATGGATGATGAAGTTTACTTGTAGTAATTAGAGGTCATTGGTTAGTAGTAAGAAGACAGGAAGCTAATAGGCGAAGAAGCAGAAGGAGGCAAAGGTTACATGAAAAATCAAATGAATAGCAATAATGCATGATGAATTAAATATGCTTTTGGTGTTGTAGAAACAGGTATTTGTATATATTCTGCATATGTATGTGTGCATATCTGTATGTATGTGTGTATGTGTATGTGCGTGTATTTGTGTGGTTCGGGAAAATGGAAAAAATGAAAACAAATGATAGTTGATGGTGTAAATAGGGGAAAACTGTTTACAGAAAAAAGTCCGATGGTGGTACTGATTTATGATGGATGGCTTTCTCAATTAATGCTTCGTATTATGCTCGCTCTTCTTGTTAGTACTAATCTATATTATTTATGGTATTATCCTAATTTCACTCATTTGTATATGGGAAACATATTTGGAGTTCAAACTTGAAATTTCGATGAAGAGACTGACATTTGTTCAATTGCATTAACAATTTTGACAAGTGTCACCTTAGCCAACCTTAGACGTCTGTCTTTTCATGCAAACATATGAACCTTTCATCTTGATTCACCTTTTACTAATCCTTTTGCGTTGCTTTTTTAAATGAACCGTTTTAAGCTGACTGTTAAATTTCTGAGATAAAACACTTGCGTCATTCTAAACTGCAACACAGCCAGAAGCACATTTGGAATTACTGTATTACGTTTCTCTGGATTAAATTCTTGTAGACAAAAAATTTCATGCAAAATCCAGTTGTCTTGAAAATCACTAGAAATTTCAAAATTACAGCAAAAGAATTGCAGTGGAAATATGCATTTTGCATATATTTCTAATTGTTTGCCCTTCCTTTGAAACTTCTGTCGTGCCGAGGACGACCTTTGCCCGCAAATCGTGTGAGACATCCCGCTG